>JAULBU010041472.1:0-97797 GCA_032358235.1 Odonthalia washingtoniensis | reverse complement strand
GAGAAGATGGTCGTGAAGCAGTCTAATATGTCTGATGATAATTCCCGGTGAAGTGGCACTTCGAAGGTTAATTACGTGTCATATACATTGAAAATTTTGAACTCACAAGAATACAATAATGTTTCAAGGGTTCATCAAGAACAAGGTAATGACCACATTCTTGACGAAAAAAAGTAGACCGAGTGTGGAAAATATGATGTATATGATGGCTCTCATATATGACCACAGTAGTAATCATTGGTGAAAAATACATCAATTGTCATACCCGAGCTATTATACAGTGAAACACTCAAGTGTATTTGTTGTCAGTCATTTCCGCTCGATTTTCTGGAATTCCAACATGCGCGACACTGTCTCGCTGGAAATTCATAAAGAGTGGAAACGGTCGACGAATACTGATCGTTTACTCGAATTGTTATATAAAGGTAGGTAATTAAGTCTGTAAATAGGAATTTGCATAATTGGTTATGTAATTAGCTGCTCTGTCAAAGACAGCGATTATTAGTTATTATAGCCGACAATTTACTAAGTAGTAACATTGATCGGTCGCGTATCAACTCTGCTCTGAAAATTTGGTACAAGTACGAAAAATATTTGCCTTTCTTTGCTAACTTGAATAAACGGCACGCCATTATTATTATTATTAGACTATCTATCTTTTGATAATCACGAGTTGGATTTTCCCGACAAACTGTCAGTCTACTATTAGCCTACTGTCAGCATACCGAGGGTCACCACCATCTACTTTAGTCCCAGTCATGGGAATGTTAGTGGAGTCAATTGGAGTCCCGCATGTGTTTTTCTCTCTGAATGAAGAAAAATTTGGACTCATGTCCATGTTACAAACTTGAACTATTTCAAGCCGCCCGACGACGCTTTTCTCAGCGACCGAAAGGTCAAGAACCATAGGTCCACCAAGGAATGTGAATACATCAACACAGCCGGGATTTGGATGGGAATGGGACTCTCTGCTATGGCTGTTGCTAGAGAAGAGAATGATGATCAAGAAGAATATGGTCGTATGTTGGCGCTCTATGAGCTGTCTTTCAAGGCAGACTCTCGATGAGGGCCCAATACTTTCGAGACATCGTTCAGCAGGGTGTGGAGCTTGCGCGATAGAGGTCATATCTTGTTGAGCAGGGAAAGGATGCTATTTTCTCAGAATCACATTGAACAGCTAGAGAGGCCCTTATGTCGAGAATGGAGATCGAGGCTACCAAAAAATTGGCAAAATTCCGATTGGATACAGTTGGAAAGAAAGGAAAGGGGCTTCCGGAATCGCATATGAAGAATTAGTTCCTCAAAGAAAGAATCCACAGTAGGTGTAGAGGATCACGCCTGTGGTGAAGGAGATCCCGGAGGGCCAATGTGTGATCGTATCTCGTCGAGGAGTCCCCTTCCATGGTCTGTGCGGTTCGTTTTTGTATAAGGGAGATTCCAGACGTACCATTCACACATGGTTAGGAGCTAGGGGTTATCCCCAAATGGAGGAAGATAAGTTATTTGGAATTGCCGACTTGAAGAATGGAATCGAGAATGGAATATGCGAACCGGTGTCGTCGGGGTATGCTAAGAAAAGAAAGGATGCAGGCCTTATGATTTCTTCGGCCTTCACTGCTTGAAATGGGAAGGTTCAAGTCGAAAGGGGAGGTTTGTTATAAATATACATCGGTAGATGCAGTATTGGCGATGAGGGAGTGTTCACATGGAGAAGTTACTGTTATTTTCTTTGGAAACATAAAACGGAGATCGACTGATGTCTTTGGATGGGAGAAGTGGATATCGTCACATGTATTTCGCAACCGGACATGAGAGGCTTCTTCTGGTTAAGTTATTGTGGAAAATAATATCAATATATCGCTCTACCATTTGGTTGGGGAAAGTCTGCTCTCTGGTTTACCAAGGTCATGCGCCCCGTTGTTCAGTACATTAGAGAGCGGCTGAGATACATAGTTCTACTGTATATAGACGATTTTATGGTAGGTAGGTATCCATTAAGATGGGTTGCCACAGCACTGGATTGAACCAATGCGCGTGTTCGTTTGAACCAGCTGTTAGTCCCTCTCGGTATTATGCGTCATCCGAACAAGGGGTACTGGGAAGGGGAAGCAGTGTTGGAATATCTCGGTATGTTTCTGGATACCGGAAAGATGCGTATATATGTTACAGGGACCAAAATGGATCGGGTGCGATCGATATCGAAGAGGATACTTGGTGTTTCGAGCAGGAACCCCTGCATGGTGCCATTGAACACCCTCTGCCGCTTATGCAATGTTTGTGTTTTGCTCTCATTGACTATACATTTTGCTAGATTTTGCACCCGTTCCCTATACAAAAATATGTAGATTATGAAACGAAATAGAGAGGAGAAAGCGCAAAGTCCGCAGAACAGGGAGCCGAAGGCGACCAGTGTGGAGGACGAGTTCGCGCGATGCGTCGAGGTCGGAGCCCCCGTAAATATCAATGAATGTATGACAAGGTGGGACTATGAAAGCAATCCACACGAGACCTCCGTTACTAGAGTGCACTCCTGCGAGGAGAGGGACGAGAATTACACCTCGTACCACCGTACTTGAAGATGTAAGACGATGCGGCAGATTTGGGGCACGGTGGAACGCTCGGATACAATATGGCCACTGGGTCGCCGTGTTTGTGAAACGGTCGCGGCTTTTGAACTGGTCAGGATCATGCACAGTCGATTTATTTTTGCGAGCTCTGTTTCGTCCGCCTACTCCTCCGACAAAACTTTTCATAGTTCGTTTCAGACTGCCAAGTGAGAAAGTTGTTATTGTACGAGGACAACCAAGCCGTGGTTGTCGTGCTAAATAAGATGGTGGATTCCTCGAAGCCGATGATGAGCGAGTTGAGAAAGCTGGAGTCCATGTTGACCTTGTATGGAGTTTGAATCGAAGTTCGATGGATTACATCGAGAGTGAACCGATTCGCAGAAAGCCTCTGAAGGCCATGGGACACGCGGAATGTAAGGACTATGGATGCCTTGTTAATATGTCTACAAACCGAGTATCAGATCGACCAAGTAGCATTCGCCCAACGTCCTTTGAATGAACATGCGATAGCCCGCAGAATATACCTATAATACGAGATGGAATACAAAACGGGCGATGTAAAGGCGCGTCCGTGGGCTCAGACGTTCTACCTATTGCGATTAGTAGTGGGGAATATTCAGGCCGAGGGACAGACTGGAGTGTTAGTGGCCCCTCATTAGCATACCCAGTCCTGGTACGAGCGATTGCGTGCATTTATTTCACGTATGGTACCTCTTCATCACACTTTGGACACAGGAGACGCCGCTGTGATGTCGACAAAATCCCTGAATCCGCACTGGAGATTCATTCTGGCTGTGATCGGGTCCGATCAGAATGGGTTACCGCTATCAGGATGATCGTCTTGGCTCACGCGAGTGCCAACACGGAAACGGAGGGGCGGAGGATGCGACGGAGTTCTTTTCTGACCACGGATGGGCCGAGTCAACTTGGAATAACAGGAGTTAACAGGTATATAAGTGGATAAGGTTCTGTGGTGAGGACGATCGATCCGCGTTTTCTTCAACAGAAGGGGATGTTCCGGCCTACATTGGATTCCTCTCTATACAAGGTAAGGTTAGTGGTAAATCTCTTCCGCTATAACTCAGCCGTCTCCCGCTACCATGTTCTACACCATCTGCTGTCACCAACTAAAAATCCCTCGACACGTGCGCTGGTCAATGCTTATGTACGAAAAGATGAAACGAACAAAGACGGTTCGCAGTCTCGTATTGGTATCTCGGCATCTATGGCTCGTGCTGTGGTTCAACTTGTCTTGACATCACAAGATCATATGGAAGTTGGTTATGCTGCCTTCTCGTAGCAGCATTCTCGTTTCAAGTTCGGTCGGTCAGTATATCTGCCTTGTACAATAAAAAATCCATTGCTTTTAGTTAACAAAAGAAATTGAAAAAATACGGAATCAACAAGCTAAGGTACCAAATTTACAATTTTTATTACTATTACGATATAAATTTGCCATTTCAATAATTAAATCCTTAGAATTTCGTGAAAATCCAGCTATAACCAAGTTTGATTAGCCTTTCACTTTAAATCACAAATCCTCTTTATATGGTATTGCAATAATTAATAAAATTAGAGCTGGAAATGTTGTTCAAATAATTTCAATTAGTATACCATGATTTATAGTAGACGCTAATACCAAGAACTAGTGAATTCAAAACCCAGATGACTTTTTCTAGTCCAAAAAAGGACTAAATATCCACTTTCAACGCCAAAAGAGTCAAACCGTCTGGCACAAGAGAAGCTCTATTCGTGTACAGTATCCCACCCCACACCGGAAACAGCGAATACGGACCCGCTATCGCTGCTACAAAGTTGGGCGACCATCCGCCCAAAATTTGATCTATCATTCCAGAGTGGTACCGTATCATACTCCTTGGCGAAGGCAGTCGATGAAGTTCTACTCTGTCTTCAAATTGTTCCACCGGACGGATGCTACTTTGGATATCACAGTCCTCGCACTGGGGTTTTAACGAGTTATTGGGTTTACAGTTTACGCGTGAGTGAATCATTCAACTTATGGATTGGACCACGGAGACCATGTTTTTTGTTTATTTCGATAGTAGGATTACGGTCACCGCCGATTCTAATTGGTTCTTTGGGCATATGCGCCCCGACCCATAACCCATCTCTATCGTGATTGAATCTTCATGTTTGTGTAAACTTGTGTATACACTGGAAGAAGTTTCGAGAAATAGCGACTTGCTGTCATCACTGTCAGTCTACCATAGTAGAGTGACAGTGATTACAGCTAATATATTAGCCTACTGTCACCATAACGAGCGTCACCACAATCTATTTTGTCCCAGCCACAGGCGCGTTAGTGGAGTGGCTTAGAGTCCCGCATGTATTTTCTCTTTCCAATCCTCCCTCCCCTCGCTCAACATGTCTATTTCTTTAAGACATGTATTATTTTTTATCCTTTCATTTTACTGTTTGTATAGCCCCCCAGTTGGTAAAGTAGAAAAAGAAAAAGAAGTAGAATTTGTTTAGAATCTGATGATGACGACAGGGAATCAGTGCAGAAGCTAGATCTCGAGTAACGAAATATTTTATTAGACGAGCGTAGACAAAAAATCGAGCGTGGTGAAAGGCAAGAATCAATCAGATAACAGAAAGAAATTGCTGCAGATTTTGATGCTATTGCAGCACAAATCTTTCATCCCAAATGTTCATCCCCAAAATTTGATTTTAAGGTAACGTTGTAAAGTTAGAGTGTGTATTTTAAAACATTTTACAGCCATGTTGAAGGCAATGTTTATGTTCCAAAGAAAGGTAGTGCGTTTATAGACTAAAGAAATTGGAGCTGCCCACTTTCAGAATTATTTGTATTCTTGTCTTGTCCACATTTGTTTTAGGTCTTTATATGTACATTCAACTGCACTTCGCGCTGCGTTCATAGCAGAGTTATGAGAAAGTTCCTGTGGGATTACCCACGCTCTGTTATGCACTACCTGTAGCCATAGGTGAATAATATACGCCCAATAGGCGTATATGTAGAAATAGTCTTGATTAATTTCAAGTGCTTGCTGTAGCGCCGTGTCTATGTTGCTATCCCTGTATAAATTTATGTCATGACATATGCCGACTGCTGGCCCGTATATATGAAATATCAACCCGTCAGGGGTTGTGATGGTCTGTTACACAAGGCAGCGGAATCATTTTCCCTGAATATACCGTCTTTTGTAGAACTGCGGGACCACAGGACGTTACATTGGAATTTTGTTGCCATCCACCCCACACATAGATCAAGTGGGGCTCCATTGGAGTGGATGGCGTATGCGTAAGTTAGTTCACTCTCGTTCATTAAAACGCTACGAAATGTTTCAATTACACGTGCAAGCTACCCTACAAAAATTCCAAGACTTCCCAGAAAACATCAGAAAGTTTGTACATCCTTATCCCGAAATTGTGCTCTAGGTCTGACTACGAACAAGGAGCTCTCAGTATACGAATCACGATATAAGCCGCTGTGATATCGTTGCAAAATAATTTTTTCTAGTATGGATGGTGATTCAATGAGATCGTCAACCGTAGCGATCTAAGTAGTCCTAAACCAGAAATATTTCAGACTCTGCTCTTCTGGAAAGATATTCAGGCTAAACGTAGTGGTAATTATATACCTTTTTCGCGCCTTCATTTTTAATTCATATTTGACATATTTCAGCTTTTTGCAGAGTAGTGTTGAGAAGAAGAACTTTCTATGTTCACTGTAGGAATCAAAGATATTCGAGTGCGGTCATTTGCCATGATCTCAAATTCAATTATGTCATGTTGGCAAAATTTACGCTGTGTTAGCAAATTTTAATTTCGCCAAGTTGGCAAGCGTGGAAAGTTTTATTGTTTCCATTTTTGGAGTTGTGTTGAACTCCACTGTGAGATGTAGTCATGAATCGATTTTGCTATATTTTGTTTTTGTTTTTCTATAAGGAGCTACGAAAATTACATTTCTTGGAAGTTAGAAATTGTCCCCAAACGATTTTCAACCACTTCATTTATAAAACGTTCAACTTTACATATAACTTTTCAGGTCATGGGCCCAGCTCGTCGAGTATAGCACACAAAATCGGTACCGTTCTCGCCAGTTTTGCTGATCATCTGTTCCGGGTTTATTAGTTGCTCGTAATTAAAACTACATTTAAAAGTATTTGAACTACCGCTAATATCTTATTCAATAATTTCAACGTGAACAAGATAATTCAATACGCATCTACCAACATTTCAATTTTCCTTACAGAATTTCATAAAACCTTTAACATGATTGATTCAGAGGTTGAGCATAATCAAACAAGTGTGAGCAAGGTTCCTAGGTTTTACAGAAAACGTGGAGAGGATTACGGGCTGTGGCGTTTGCGCTTTGAGCTGCATGTTGTATTAAAGGTATTTGCAATCTTGTCGATCACAGTTCATCTTAAACAACCTCAACCAACACCGTCACACTCACCGAAGCAGAACGAGATGGTATATCTCTAAAATTGGAAGAAGCCTCTGGTATGATCATCTTGGCTCTTGGGAATTCCCCTTTACGTGTTGTCGCGGACGATAATAATGACCCGGATCGTATGCTCCAGATTTTGGATACAATATATGCATCGAACCGTACTGCGTCAAGGATTGTTGTACAAACACAAATGTTTCGCATGCGCTATACAGGGCAAGATATGTCCAAATATATTGTTGAATATACGACATTATTTAGTCAATCAGGATTCAAAGGTAAAGAAATTTCCATAGAGGAAGCACACAAAGCACCTATGTTGCTGGAATCCATTGAAACCACATCAGAATTGGAACCCATTACAGTCGCACTCTAAACCAAAGACTTTGATGAGTTGAACAGGGAATATGTTGCTACCACATGGATCTATGAATACAATGTTCGGCACAAATATGGAACCAAGACAGACAATGGTAGGCATAGGAGACAAAGCCGTAGAACCAAGCAAGTATTACCACGCAATTCCAACGTAGAAGATGGCAGCAGTTCGGACGAGTTCACCAATAATGCTTCCACTGCCCTCACAACAGCAGTGAGAAACAACAAAATTAATAACCATGATAATATCTCACGGGTAGTGTCTGATTTCTATGGCACACGTGGGCACCTTGAGAGAACCTGTTTTCTCAACCATGACAATCCAAACAACAAGTTACCAGCGAAGATGAAGGAGCGCATGATGTTTATTGCTAGTAAGAGCTCCTGAGATTCAAATAAAGTCAATTCTGAGAAGAAGAAACGCAAAGATAGTGAGATTGAATTTGATGGTGTTCTTGGACCCAACATAGTTGAAAGGACCACGGTTGATCCGCCAAAAGACTTCCGCACATACTATGATAGTGGAGCTACCTCACATGTTTCCCACTCTGAGGGAATATTTGTTCCATTGTCACTAATTACATGTGATGATCGTACAATTCTCCTGGCAGACAATTCATATGTGGTTGAGTCAAAACGTGGAGAGGATATTATTAGTTTTCAAGATGAAAACGTTCATCCGATGTCGGTATTGCTCATTCCTGGACTTGGTTACAATCTGTCGACGGTTGGATGCTTCGCTGACAAAGGAATTGATTCATTCTTCAAAACATTCCATGTGGAAATAATATTGGCTAGAGAGAACCTTCTAATCGGGTATTGTACATGGGATACCGAGACTAGACTATATTCATTGCCATGTTCTCAGCCATCAAACTCAGTTATCGTTTCCAGCTTCACCAACTATGATACAAGCATATGGAACAAGCGACTTGCTCATATCAATACCAAAGACTTGTGTACTGTATACAAGTATGCTAATGGTGTACCGAAACTCGAAATGGAAAATGTATACAGAGTATGGAGACTCGGGAAAGCGCATAAGTTACTTTTTGGTGGTAAAGTTAAATGTGCGACGTCAGTAGATGAGATAGTGCGCTCAGAAATTGTAGGAACACTCGAACCATCCTTCCCCGATCGATATAGATACATTGCAACCTTCCAAGATGGTTTATCTTGTTATGAATATATTGAGCTGATGCACCGCAAGAGTGGTATACTAATTTAATTTGAGACATTTGTTACAAAACTTGCAAAATTTGGTGCCAGATTAATTCGTACTTTGAATGTACATCCCGATCAGGTTTTTATCCACTCCGAGATGCTTGAAATTATCAAGCGACTCCATTCAGACCAGACTAAGGAGTACATACATCTCAAGAATGATTTGGGGAGTGAATCTAAAAAGTCATACTCCACGCCATATATTCCTGAGATAAATGAAATCACAGAACGTATCAATCGCACGATAGAGGATGCCACAAGGTCAATGATAATTCAAGCAATTTTCCAACTAGTTTCTAGCCTTAGCAGTTAAGAATGTAGTCTATGTTCTAAACCGCGTGTCACATTCAACAAAAAAAGAAACACCGTTCAAACCTCTAATTGGGCAACGTCCGTCATTGAAGTATGGTCCCGTTTTTTTGGTGCACCGCTTTCCTTCTCAACTTCTAAAATAAGTCTAAATTCAATGCTCATGCAGCCGAAGATATGTTTTGGAGATGCTTGACCATGGTGTGTATAAAGTGCTAACAATAAATGAGAAAGATTCATTCACAGTTACTGAGTCCAGACATTTTACATTTGCAGAACAATCTTTTCCAGGAATATCCGATCTTATCAACTGTATCGATGAAGAAGTGTCCAACGATGGCAGTTGGAAGAAGGAAAGCTCAAGTGGATACTAAAGTGATAGTACGGTAGTCACGGATAACGATATTTTGAACAATGTGCCGATTTCATCTGAAAGTGATTATGGAAGTGATGATATTGAAGGAAAAGGGTATCAAAACGGTGATGATGACTGTAACCAAGATGAAGATAATAATTCAAACCAAGATGAAAATGTAGATGAGGGTCAAGAACAAGATGATGATGATGATGATAATGTTCAAGGAAATATACCAGCCGAAGAAATACAGGTTCCAAATCCCCAACACTAAGCTAGATACCCACACCGCCGTACGGAACCCACCTTCAAACTGGTTCATGACTGCTTTCTCTTCTGATGTTAGGATCACTTCTGGTGATGGTCTCACACTCCTCAAAGCATTGAAGATTACTCCGGAGGAGCGCGATGTATGGATAGCTGCTATTGAGGATGAATTTTACTCACTTTAAATCGAAAGACGCATATGAATCAGGCTACAAGCCAGAGACGAAACATTTTCCCACGCATATTGTGCTCAAGGTCAAGAGAGATTATATTGGAAGAGTAGATTATTTCAAAGCCCGTATCGTGGCTGGTGAAAAAAAAATCAGTGTTATGGTGAGAAATTCATGGAGACGTATGCACCGGTTGTTGGATTCTCGATTGGTCGGATGTTTTTGTATCTTAATTTGTGTCTAAATATGTTTATTGCCTAAGTAGACATAAAAACCGCTTTCCTCAATGGTAATTCGGAGAAGGATGTATGGGTGATGTCACCAAGCTGTGTACTGGGAATATTATCTCTGGTATAGAATCTGAAGAAGGTACTATTTGGTTTGAAACTAGCCCACCTCGCATGTCACAAGAAGCTTTGTCAGGATTTGATTGGGATGAGTTTCAAAGAGTTATGTAATGCTCCTTGCGTATTCGAAGAAATTGAGGAAATTTCCACTCTTTCATTCTTGTATATGTAGATGACTTGATCATAATATCTCTAGATGAAATAGATCTAGAGTCTATCTTTCGTGACTTGGAATCCATATATGAGCTACAACCGTCAATAAATTTGAACATATTTCTTCGTGTGAATTTGAAGTGGGACCATGATTACAGTAGCAAGATAATAGGGTCGATCATGTTGCGGAAAGTGTATAAAAAGAGTGTATTGTGATGGTTCGGTATGCATGACTGAAAACCAGCAGAAACTCCGATGGTTGAAAAAGTCGTCACCGGATTTATTGCAGAGCAAGATAAGATCCCAGTGGAAATATCACTATACCAAAAATTCATTGGGTCACTCCTGTATTTGGATTTGAGGACTCGATCAGACATACTTGTGGGAATACTGATTCTAGATCGTTTCCAGACGGAACCGACCGACTACTTTCACCGTGCCGTGAAGCGTGTATTAAGATACCTCAACGATACACTTAAAATTGGTATAGATTTCAAACCAGGAATCATGGAATTGAATATGTTTTTGGGTTCTGATTATGCTGCAGATACCTGCGACAGGAATGCTATGCGCGGTTACATTGTCAAACTGGGAAATGCTATAGTTCAGTTGAGAGCAAAGAAGCAGGTTCTAGTGGCACTATCAACATGTGAAGCAGAATATAATGCAATGTCTATTGAAATTAAAGAAGTTGTATGAATGCACAAAATGTTAAGTGAAATAGGATTGGTCCTAAAACCCTTTATCTGAACAGTCTGGTATTTATTGGGCTGTTGGAGAAAAGCTCCAATTCAGTCGTGCTAAAAATATTGATATTAGAGTTTACTTCATTAGAGATTTGATCAGAAGAGGTGAATTGGAAATTGCGTATGTCCCAAGCGAGAAAATAGATGCTGACATGATGACAAAACCACTAGGGAAAAGCAAGCTTAAATGGCAATGGAACGAATCTCACTCCGGTCCGCAGTCGAGGAGGAGTGTTGATAAGAAGACCTTTCCATGTTCACTGTAGGAATAAAAGATATTCGAGTGCGGTCATTTTGAATGATCTCAAATTCAATTATGTCATGTTGGAAAAATTTACGCAGTGTTAGCAAATTTGAATTTCGCCAAATCGGCAACCGTTGAAAATTTTATTGTTTCCATTTTATGAGTCGTGATGAACTCCACTGTGAGATGTAGTCATGACTCCATTTTGTTGTATTTTGTTTTTCTATAAGTAGCTACGAAAATTACATTTCTTGGAAGTTAGAAATTGTCCCCAAACGATTTTCAACCACTTCATTTATAAAAATTTCAACTTTACATTATCTTTTCAAGAGTCGAACAACGAGTGGATCAATCTCGAGTTCAATTACCATCATAAAGTATAGCCTTATCTTTCGAATGCGCTTCTTGATCGTTTTTTGCGTGTAGTCAGTTTTTCTCATGACAACTGTCTGGTCCCTTTCCGTATTTCTGTGCAACGTTTCAACTTGCGTCGCTTACGCCAGAGTACTCCGTTGGTACTCCGATGTTTTTAAAACGAAATCAGTTTCTAACATGTGCTTTCAAAACAAGTTTTTAGTCATTTTATTAAAAAAATATCTACGCCATAATCAAATGAACGGTCTTTTTCTTTATGTTTTCACAAAGTTTTTCACCAGATTTGTGAAAAACGCTTCTCACTGCTTAGTGAGTTTCGTCCTACTATAATCCTAGAATGCCTATTATTAAATATTCATTAAATCAGTCTACGATACCACACAATTCAAGCTTCTGTTACTTGTCGACATGCCTACAATAATTTCAATAAAAATGGCATTCATCGGACCATTACAACAAACTTGATACCAGCACAAAATTGAATAAATAATCATATAATCATAAAATTATATTAAATTTAACTCTTGCTAAATACTGTTAGTAATACTCTAGAACTTGAAGGATACCACGTGTGAAAAATTTTATACATAGAACTCTCAGTAGTACCTAACGATGGACATGAAATGATATGATATGCGAGTAGCACTTCACACTCGCACTTCAGATCAAAAGCACGAAGGAGATCACAATAAGAACTGGAAAAGAACGAACAAAATGTTTTGGGAAGTATGAGGAAAGATCAAGTTCCAGCCTTATTTCCTCCATATATAACCTCCGTTTCGTCTCAATACGTTCATTTTCTAAATTTTTCTGCAGTCCTCGTGACGTTTCATCTCCAACTTTAAAAGATTCTCATTAGTTTTCATTCGTTTATTATCAATCTCATTTCTACCTTTCACACTCTCCTTAAATATCAGAATAAACTCATCATCTGATTCATCATCATCTGCACGTTCAAATTTACTTGCAAACATTTCAACATTCGACCAACTCCATTTTCCGCTTTTGCGTACATATGTACTTCCCGTACTTGTAGACATCTGATTTAATACCCATTACTTGCCAGCCGTTATTTTAATGCAGTTTTTCATCAAGTTTCCCCCTGATATTTTCCTCGTGCTCATCAATTTAGAGCACGAAATCGTCCAAAAACTGCTCTCTTTCCTCGTAGATCTCCGCTATTCCATTTGACAGTTCATTTTCTTTCCAAGTTACGTGATGTTCCTCCACAATGTTTTTAAACCGGTCTCTCAATGTTTTCCGTGAAGGATTTTAAACGTCCTCAAGAGAATTAGACGTAACGAACAGCACGAAGTACGGAATAGTTTCTTCACAGTTTCTTTACATCTTTCCATGCCCGCCAACATGGGCGTCGGTAATTGACACACATTTATGCAAGGCCTCCATTGCTCTATTGAAACTTATCCTTCGTTTCCGCGATATGTAATGTGATACATTTGATGTCGTAAAGCATCTTTCTTTCGTTGTCTGTGGAGCCCCAATCGCATATGACATCGATTTCGGTGCTCAGTTTGGTGATATATCGTCACCTAATGGCGACTTGAACCCAAATCTTGCCATAGTAATTAGACTCATGTCCACATATCATCCATCCTCACCCCAGTCTAGCAGTAGGTGTAGTGGTTTCGGAAATGGGGGTGACATTCAGTGTCGCATTTCAGAAATAGGGGAAAACAGACGGTTACATAGTGTCGGAAATGGGGGTTTCAGTCAGTATTGTATGTCGGTATTGTAGTTTGGGAATGGAGGAGTTCGTTGTCAACATAGGCCGATCATCGGAGGCGTGAGTTGTCATAACCCGATTGTGACTTCCGATTATCATATTACTTGTTGGATAGAGTGTTGCACTTGTTGCACTGGATGTTTGCGCCTACTACCTTAGTTAATGTGCATGTTCATTCCAGTGCATGGTCTTCAGCGGTGTCACAGAGGCCGGGTAAAACTACATAAAAGTTCATGATTATGTGTTCGCTTTTGGATTGAAATACCCTTGTTCGAGTCTTGTGAACTGTGAACTCGGCACTACTCTTTTGTCTCTTTCTCTTTTTGAGTTCTCATTGGCTAGAATAATTTCAAATATTAATTAAAATTCATGAGTGCGGCACAATACTGTATGCAAAATGATCTTCGCATACAGAGAGATTTATAGTCAAAACGCTTTGGGTGTTTTTAGTTTACTCCTGACTAGGACCATGAAATGATAAACGTGTTCGAAAAAGAAAATTAAGACCGCAAAAGCCACTGTTGCCAATGACCTCTATTGTACTTAATTTTTCTTCTTTTACAAGTGCTTTAGTGTAATTTGAGTGTACTTTTTATACATGTATACAGAAAAGTGATGATCGTATAAGTCTACGAGTACATGATGAGCGCATGGAAAAGATATCTAAACTCATCTTATCGAAATCTAAACTCAATTCATCCGTCTCCAAACAACATCTCATCCGTATCCGAAGACATCTAATCTGTTCTAGTAAGTCTACAAGATCTGTCACCTAGCGCATACGAGCGATGACGAGGACATGAAAAAATCAAAATTCACCTTATCCGTTTCCAAAGAAATTTAAATCTTTCTCATCCGTCTACAAAAAAAGTCTAAACTGTTCTCATTGGTCTCTAATCGAAATCGAAATTTATCTCATCCGCCTTCACCCATAGTCTAATAACACCGATAGGTCACCAATTTACTTAGTCACAAAGCGCACACATGCGCAACGATAGACCGAAAATCTTATAATATTTTTTGGCGTCTTTCATTCTGTCCTAGTATTATAACGTGGGAAATATTACAAAGATTGTACGAATTGAAGGTGTGATATTTTGATTATTGAGACGATAACTACTCTACTCCTGAAAATTGTGCACTTTACTTGTCAGAATCATTTGAAGAATCTGTTGATTTACTGGACCACCTTACAGAATTGGGCGTATCCGAAATCAATCTTGTTGGTAAACATATAGTTGTTTCATTGTGTCTTATAAATCAAATTAACGCAGAATTCCCATTAGACGGGGATGACATATATTTGAAATCTATCTGTACAAAAACGTGTACACATTGCAAGGTTACAAAATGCACTTCATCTTATATTGATATGGATTTTAGCGTAAGTCATCTGCTTTACTTGTCGAAAGAAACCACTGGTGAAAACTGTAACTGACAAAATATATTATATCATATATTTGTTCTATAGATATAAATGTATTTGAGTTTGTGGTCTTTTTGCATGAAGAAAACTTTAAAGCATCTCAGAAGATTGACATCTCTATAGAAGGACTTTTAATAAATGTCAAATATAAGTTGCCGAGTTTTGACATGGACTGTGAAGAAAAGCATGAAGAGCAAATCCAATT
The DNA here is from genome assembly GCA_032358235.1 of Odonthalia washingtoniensis. Taxonomy (NCBI): domain Eukaryota; phylum Rhodophyta; class Florideophyceae; order Ceramiales; family Rhodomelaceae; genus Odonthalia; species Odonthalia washingtoniensis. The sequence continues at coordinate 82,849 of JAULBU010041472.1, read as the reverse complement.
TTCTTAAAATATTGAGAACGGAAGGATATAAATATGTAAAACACTGAGGGTCAAATACAAGGAAGACTTTGATTTTTTCTCAAATTATTATCAGAACTAGGACTGAATCAAATGAAAAAAGCGACAAAGAAATATACGACATACAATAGCATGTAATTGACTAATAACATTTTCTTACAAGATCGGATTATTTAATGTAAGAATTATACATGATATTCATCACCATCCACCAATAATTTATTGAAAACTCTCGGAATGTCAAATTGAGAGGGTGGTTACATAAAGTCAATCCGGAATGTCACCATTTCATATTATGAGAACGTTAATTTCTGAAACTAAATCTGTCCTTTTCTATGATAATACATACAATGAAAGGTCAAAATCAATCCAATATATGTTTAAGAGGCATTCAGATACGAGATTATCTTCGAAAATATATTTAAATAGTTCTGACCTCATGTATTTTATATATTTGAAAGGAAACACTCGGTTTGGGCATACTGCATTCAATTGGAGAAAAGGGGGTAAACGAATATCGTGTTGCGGAGTTATTAATAGATTCAACGTTTAGAACAAACAAAGATAGGTTTGTATTGCTTGCGGTTATAGTTTCATGTTTCGGAACCGGGTTTTCAGTCACATATTTTCTTCTAGAGGCTGAAAAAGTGGGAGAAAATAGGTCAAGGGAAGAAGAAATTATGTTCTTTGTTGAAAAGTAAAGGAACACTGCACACATCTAAAGCATATGTTCTTTTTAGGAGAAAAAAGGTTTCTCATATAAATGGAATGCTGAGAGTTTTTAAAATTCATCCATCTCTATGCCTGTGGCACTTAATGCGTGCTATAAAAAGGAAGATTTACAATGTCAGAAAGAGGAAGGAAAGAAATCTAAACAAGCCCGATAAAAAGAACTGCTATCAATAATCCATACGCATTTACCCAAATGTTCATTATTTCATAGAAAAACTGACAGGTATATTCATTAAATTGCAGTAAAAGAAATGGAATCATTTATTCAAGGAACATATAAATTAGAACTGTTAAGATATTTGATATCTAACTGGTACAACGACCAAAATTTAGCGCTTGGGGGGCGTCTGAATAATGGGAAGGTCCTATTGAGTCTAACGACAACGAAAGTAGAAGCTTATTGATCACTTAGTAAGCCATTTATATTCTTCCATTCAACTGTCTCTGTGTGGATTTGCTTCTGTATGTCATTGACAAAAGACTTATTTTAATATTTAACTCAGATTTTACCCCATTATCGATTGGGATGAAGAAAACGTGTTGGTGGAAGGAATTTAGACGTGAATGGGAGGCCTGTAAAAGATGCAAATTAAGGGAGAATGTATAACAGATGAAACTTAGTTCATGTGTTCATGTCCAGCTTGGTTACGGAGTCAATTCTTCATTTGAAAATATTTAATTGGTAATGGACCATGCCCACTATATCGAAAATTAACAATCGTCCGTAATCGACTGTTGATAGGACATTTTATAACATTGATAATGAGTATATTGGATGTAATGAATTACTTAATACCCGAAATGATTCTCAGATGGTGAAAGTTTCTGAACTTTAACCCAATGCGAACATTATCTGAGCTAAAGTAGTCCAGAAAAGTATTGTACATGAAGATGTTGATAGTGTAGACTACGCTTCTGATGTAAATAAATTGTGTTCTTGGTTTGTTTGTAATGCCAAGATTTGACTGCCGACGGTAGCGAAAGCGTTCAGTTAAAATTAATTCATAGTAACATCTTACCGCAATTGATGAAATATAAGACAAGTGTATTGAAGTCTCAAAATGCAAGAGATCAAACGACCACGTGGGGAGATATAAATACAGAATTCTTACCATAATTATAACCTAAGCATTAACATATTCAGTATCATCAGAAATAAATGCATTTACTTTTAAATTAAAGGTTATGGAAAATTATATTATTTATTTCTGATTTTTATAAATTACCATTAGGCATGGTTGAAAATAGAATTTTTAAAAACTATTTCAATATTCATATATTCAGTATCATCCGGTTACATACGAGTCATATTTCAATAATGGGTTGTAGGTATATTGTTTTAGAAACTATTATTTGTTCTGATTTTTATAAATTGGCATTACAGATGATTGATAATATAAATATAAAAAAGGTATTTCATTTTCATTACTTTTTTCCAGTTGTTCATAGTCATATATTCTCGTAATAAGTATTTTATATAACTATAGTTTCATATACTTGTAGTGTAACATAAATAAAATTACACAAATTTAATTAGTTGTTTTAAAACATCTCATAATTCCATATGTCATATTTACATTAATATTGATTAATGGTTACAGACTTATTTAAATTTAAAACTAATATATTTTGTTATATATTTTATGTATATCTATTGTTATTATTATAGTCTAACTATATCATTATTGTTACTATTATGTAAGTTTAATTTTTGATTTAAATCAAGTACGGTTGAGACATTAGTGACGATGAAACTCGACAACCCTTGAGCAGACACTGGCCGTTGTTGATGATGATATTTTGATTACTAGACTCTTCGACTTAGCAGTGGGTGATGGGATGAGGGACTGATTCAAATTAAATAATGTTGAGAAAATTTCATTGTTTAAAGCCTGATAAATACATCGTGAAGATGGAAAGACACTGGACGTTGTTAATGGTGCTGGTGTGATTATTATACCCGTCAACTTGGCAATGGGTGGTGGGATGATGACGTGGTGAGATGAGGACGAACTCACAAACTGCTTGTGAGCTGATGACTGGAAGGGACTAGTTGGCTAGGTAGTGGGTGGAAAGATGAGGGCGAATATTCTACTGTGTGAGACAATGGGTGGAATGGCGATTTTAATATGTGCCCATGTAGCTGGTATATGGATGAGGGAAACCTATTCTATTACGTATGGGACGATGGGAATGGTTTTCCATTTGCTCTTCAATTGATCGTCGAGATACAGTAAATAGATTTTCACGTGACAGGTGTATGAATACATGTATGCAAAGTACACTGCAAGTACAATAAATTTCTAGTGAAGGAATAAAAATTAAGTACAATAATTGCCCCATTAATTCAAGTACAGAGTTTCAAACAAACTGACGCATAAGGTCTAGATAAATACCACTACATTATTTAATCTTTGATATCAGTGATCACGCTGATTTTCGAGTGTGCCGTATAAAGATCAAGCGAGGTAGATTATATTATATCCGCATTACGTGTCCATTTAACTTTGGTATAACACAAAAATCCGGATTCATATACCCAAAAAAAAATTCAAACACTTTGTGCGTCGGTGCGAGAATTTGAAGGTCGAGTAGACTATCGCCTAAACTCTTCTGGAGGTAGCCACGGAGTGGTTAGGGTACTACTCCATGACAGTGGACACAGAAGATGTCCCACAACAAGTGGAGTTCTTCATAGAGTTTTGAGGAAATCTACCACACAGATTGGACATTCTTACAACAGCTTATTTAAAATCATCAAATACACCCATGGCAATTATGAAAGACATCTACATCCTCTATAAGATTCCACATCCCACCCTCACTCACAATACATTGGGACCTTGACGATTTACAGCCACACAAACCGGAGCTTCTGCTACGAATCTCACTATAGTCTCTCAAATACGTTCGTCTCAAAGAACAGGAAGCCAGGGATGAAAAATTTCACATGATCTCGATGAGCCGAACTGACGATCTGACGCTGTCTGTTCCTAGAAATAAGCCGTTTTCACCGCATCGAACCATGTTTGGAGATGGAAGAAGATTAATGTCTAAGGTCACGTGCCGATACCAACCGCTGAAACCTTGTGAGCATGCTGGAACGGAACCGTTTCCCACATTTTATCCACCCACACACCAGCCCTGACTGCTCGCAATGGTAATTATACACGTGATGTTACCACTGTTCCTGCCCACGCCAAAACGAGCCGTGCTGCTCAAGAATTTTCACCGTCAAAGAACTCCACCACGATAATATACAATTTTCGCGACACGCAGTTCTACGGAAAGGCCGATGAATTGATGATCCTCACCATACGCGATTTAGAAAACGTACCGAATTAACTCTTTTTCCGACGAATATATGGATCTTTACTTTGAAAATTGTTTTTGGAGCTGGCGAGGACGTTCGTTTTATGAAATTCAAAACTAATAACACTGACGCTACGTGGAGCGTGTAATGATAGAGGCTTACGACAGAGATACCAACCGTATTTATGTAAACATCCCCCGATATCCTTCTTCTTCCTGAAAACATACAATATGAATCACACACAGACGAACGTCTTGGCCTGATGAACTTCATATCGTTTATTGGTAATATATCAAAACAGTTTAAGCACTCTTTCCGCCATGAGGAACACTGACTTCTCGTCCTCAGCCGTGACGTCTCCACCTTCAAGTGGGACATCTACGCACGTTCGCAACTTCTGAATTGTGGAAGTGATTATCTGGCATTTAAATTATTCATCTTAGAAACTATGACGCTGAACGAGGATAGTAAAATGAATGACTACGTCAACGAAGCTTCTGTAACAAAGTTATCCAGTTACGGGAAGTATGGGAACCGGCTGTACAACAATCTTTCTTAAGGTGGATATATTAACCACCACTACAGAAAAATAAATACCACTTATCCAATCAGAACTTTAAAAGTGTTCCACTATTGGTGTAGCTATTTCCTCTCCCCACCGCTGCGTCAACCGCAAAGCTTGCCGACGATGTGTGTTAGTCCCATGGAATCCCGGTCACCGCTGCGCAAAGGAAGCCTTTAGATCCTAAATAACGGAACGTATAAACGGAGGGAAAGCTTCAAGCATCGAATGATAAGATCACTGGATCGGGTATTGCTTTCTTAAGCAGGAAGAAGCAACAGTTGGACAGTGATGGGTGTTGGATTATAGATGGCATGTCAGATACCTTTAAGATAGAAGAATTTATGAAAGAGGGGTACTAAACGGCAATATGGGAGTTATTCAATTTTGCAACAGGTTCAATTAGAGAGTATTTTACTGAAATGGAAACGTGGTTTCCATGGAAACATAGTCTGAAGGAAAAAAGCAGAAGACCATATTGGAGTTCAATTATCAACACCGGAAATTTTGAAAATGTGTCGAACTAAAATACAGTAGACTGTCATGCCTTCACTACCTACACACAACTTCTAGGCTCCAGCTCACTATACCGTAGCCTAAAAACTTCAACACGTGAGCGCCACCCATCACGATTGTCCCTACACATACTGTCTCCCAACTTCAAGCCACTTCACCTTAATCAGATAGCTACTGTCTCATTCGTGAGTGGAATTCTTCTCCTCATAAGAATCTCTTCCGCGTCTTTCCTTTCTCCTTCTCTATGGACTCATACTTTACAGCATCGTTGCTGTGGACAAAGCTAAGTAATATGTACTACGATTTAGGCTCCAGCCTAAGTAAGCTCACTATACAGCCAGAAGGAATATCTCTAGTGCCACGTAGTACGCGGAACTAACCTCAAGCTTTCACCTTAACGCATTGAACTAATACCCGGGATTTGGGTTCTAGTCTTCTCCGCTTTATAAGAACTCCATTCACAACTCCACCTTTTCACTCCTTCCCTTTTACTTCCATTTAATATTATTATTACCAATAAAATAGTTCGCTGCAAGGTGTTGTTACCTTAGTCACCTAGTATACTCGTTCATATGACGAGACTGCCATCTGTTCAGAATTCTCCTTTCATCGAACGTCACGCCTCCCCTTTACCAGATCTACAACAATCATCGCATGCGCACCAGACTACACAATTTATAAGTCGACTTGACATACACCTACCCAATTCTAGACACTCTACCTTATAGGTGGCATAGGATCTAACCCAAGTGCCGATTGATATCAATTTGGTCCACGTCGGTATACTGTTCTACGTAAACTTCGACAATCCGGATTCGTGTTCAAAAGAACAGCTCCCAATGTGTAAGTTATCCACCCTATTTTTTGAAAAAACACATCAATATATATATATATACGAAAATTAACAAAAAATATAGATAATTATTTAACCAGATACTACGCTAAATGAAAGAACCAATAAAAAGCATACCCACCAACAATAACGATCAACTCTGGCCGAGGTCGAAATACAAACGAGACGTCGACTTCAACCAAATCGCTCCCAGGACACACCCACAACACTGAAACAACCATCCCATCCTTCAAATGATCAAGTCGAACTCTTCTCCTCTCAACAAAAAACCCGCTACAAACGTTACCCACCCCGCTGCACTTCACTCCTCCTTACATTTGACGTGGATATTAACCTCCTTCATATCGCGAAGGAATTTCTCTTCGAGTACCCAATATCTGGGGATAGCACTGAAACGCTATCTCCAGATAGACCGGAACTACTTGAAGAACTAATCAACACACTCTCTCAATCGGACTGTCTGTGTCGCCAGGAAAAGTGGAACATGCCCTCAACGCCCGTCGCACTTCTACGTGACATTGCGGATCTATATGGTATGCCCAACACCCTCCTCCTCACCCTAACTGCATTGAAATTTGAACCTCCAGATACTGAAGATACCCAACTTCTTTGTCACCTTTGGTTCGCTTGCGTTAAAAAGCGTAGTAAAGCTTTCCTCTTCAAAATAATTTCAATATACCATCAACGCCAAGCCCGCATCTTTGACCCGACCCCACCTTTACACATCCCTGCCAAAGCACGACCTTACAGTCTCAGTCGTGAAACAACTTGATTGAAACAAGTCCACCCGCAACCCTCGCTCGCAATATCAACACTACGATCAACACTATGATCAACACTAGCCTCCCCATATCCACCCTTCAAACCCGACCCGAAAATCGTCATCCCCTCGGAATCCGAGGCAACAATATAGAACACGATGGATAACTCGAAGACCCACTGGAAAATGCCCCGAATAGCTCACAAAAACATAATGAAAGTCAACAGACAAGATCCAATTTCTACAGGACTGGTCAAATCGCAAAATCCATCTCTTCACACTTTAAGGACAAGCGCTTTTCAGGGGAATTGGATGAGAGCGTTAAATCACGCTTCGTAAATATGACTGTTACACCGAGCAACTAAAACTTAATAATGCGAAAAAGGCCCTGTTATTCAGCAACATCCTTAAAGAACCAGCTCGCACACACTTCCTCGACCATCGTACTCCAACCACAACCTTCGAAGACATCGTCTCCATAGTGAGACTTGAATACGAATTAATGGATAGGCAATAAGAAGCCCAATCACGCCTTGACAACGTTAATCTGGTTACCTTTATGTCAGAGAACGATATTATGGACCCAATAATAGGCCTATCCAAGCTCTATGCCTACATCAACGGACTCAACCATCAAAGTTTTCCAGTCTTCAGGAACAACACCTACACGCTCAAGACAGTTACATCCGCGATAGCATCCTTTTCATGGACGAAGCATACTCCCGAAATTGAGCTGTATGGAAACCGCAACTGTCAATCTTTCAAGACGGCGTTGGCGCACAGCACCACATTGGAAAAAGAAATAAAATGATTAATAGAAAAACTGAATGACTCACCAAACATGACGCTTTACGGCCAATATGCGACCCAGCCTCGAAAGAGTTTTGGTAACCGATCCTTCGATTGTTTAAACAACGCCAATCAAACCAACAACTTTAGGAACCAACGATCACCCTTCAACAGGAACCCAACTAGGAAACCGATTTTTCAACAGAAGAAATAGAAGTACAGGCAAGTATCGAAGGACACTGGTATTGGCGAGACGACTGTTTTCTTGATGACTACAATTGACATCAGGTGATCGGAATACAGCCACGTGTAGAATTGAGCGCTGTACTGTCGTGTAGTTTGGATGTGGATTTTGGGTGCTACCGGGGAACGGTATGATCGCGTCCAACGGTGGATGTAGTTACAGAGGTATGACACGTAACGGTTCCAGGTACCGTACGCGTTAAGTGTACAGGATAGTTGGTACTGTAGGGTGGAGATTTGCAGTTGGTATGCGCTTAACGAGGTCGTGAGGTTCTGCAAGAGTGATGATGATTGAGGTAGAAAGGGAGCACAAAGGAAAGGTCAGAGAAAGTGCAAAGGACGGAAGGAGGCCGGGATGGAGTAACTGCGCTAAGGACTGGTTGAGCTATTCGTATCAATAAGAATAATAGGGTGACTTTTAAGGTGTTAGAGTATCAATACTCTTACGGTGACGACAGTAAACGGGTAGTTTATTGTAGTTGTTAAAGTAAGGAAAAGGAAGAGAGAGAAGGAAAGGAATGGTGCTGGTGGCATTCTTATAGGAGGAAAGAATGCCAAGAACGAATCCAAGACACTGATCGTGTTAGGCGGTGGAAGCTTTAGGTAGTGAATCTAGGGTGCCCACGTGTATATATCAGAACTTAGGGTAGCAATGACCCAACTGTCTACAGTATTGTAGGTGACCATGTACAGTATCTTGGGTAGGTGCCTAGCTGTGTATTATGGTCCACGTGTAGAGAAGTTGAGGATGTTGCACTGTAGAGGTGATGTATAGTATGGGTAGTGCTAGTTTTTTGAAGTGGATCAGGGGCTGGGTTAATCAGAAAGATGGGCAGCCCCAATGTTATCGATGTTGAGCCACAACCTGGTCTCCGTCCCACCGCTGCTAGCCGGGTGCAATTAAAATGTACATAACCAATCGTCTGGATAGCGGCGAAGTTCAACATTTTACCTTGCATACACCACGGCCAATAACGAGTTAGAAACGGCGCACAACTGTGAAATAGATCGAGAGGACAATGACGAATTTGATTCAAGTCATGACCAAAGCCACCAAAGCGAAGAAGCATACTTATTAGATGAATTATCAACTATAATAGCACGAAACGACTCAAGAGATGCTGCCCTTGACGGACAAACTGACGAAAATATCATCCAATTGCATATCACTCAATCGATACTCGCTCCATCAAACCAAAAACTCTACCTTCAATCTGCGACTCAAATAAAGAGAGGCCCTCTTTGACCACATCATCGTCATCACACTTCTCAGCGCAAATAATCAATTGCGAAAATATCAACATTTTCAGATCAACTTCCCAAGTTACGCCACAGAAAGTACCACCCTTCTGCGTCGACTCCGGCGGTCCACGATCAGTAATTGGCAAACATTCCCCAAAGAAGATAAATAACATTTCAACGTCTTTGAGAACAAGCTATCCTATTCCAACTTCTCGTTCCGTTTCGTAGAATGGACCCATGAATCACTTAGAACAGTATAATCCATACTACCAGTTGGTACACAACACCTGGACGACATACTAGTAAAACTGGATGTGGTGGACGTTGAAATCCCTCCGCTAATAGGTTTAGACATCCTGGACGTTCACCGTCTCATGATCGACAACGTCCACAACCGACTCGCAAAGCGTCGTAAAGTAAACATTGGTAAAGACACTTACTGCCTCGAAGAATGATACTTACCACCTTTTCGAAGTAAATAAACTCATCTTCACACCATCATGCAACCCCAACCATCTTGCATAATAAAATTCAACCGTCAAGAACTCCATCGAATGCACCGCCACTTCTTTCACCCTAGCCCCACCAAATTGTGTAACCTTATAAAGCGCAGTCATCCTAGCGAATTTCACCGAGACACACTGAAGATCTAATTAGATATTTCCAACCGCTGTGACCCTTGCAAAAGAATCATGAACGCACCGCAACGTTTTGAAGTCTCATTTGGATCCGACAACGCCCGTTTCAATGGACGAATTTTTATGGACTTATTCTACCTGGCATGTAAAAAATCAAAGTTACCAATCCTTTACGTAATCGATGAGGGCACTCACTTCAGAGCCGCGTCAAAATCCAAAAATATGGAAACTAAAACCATATGGAACGCATTAATAGAATGCTGGACCTCGATCTACACCGGCCTCCCAAATCGGATTACTGTAGATGAAGGTTCAAACTTTTTGGATTCTTTTATCAGACTCGTTGCATTGGATGGTACATCTGTTGAACGTACTGGCATCAAAGCCCATAATGGTCTTCCTATTGTAGAAAGATACCATGAACCAATACGTTCTAAAGTCAGAAAAATCCTAATAGAGAACCCCAAAGTGGAATTTGAATTAGCATTGGCACAAGAGTCGAAGGACAATAACGACACGACTGGCCCATATGGCCCATGTTTCATTAAATTTTCTTTTGCGCAAAATGCCAAGAACTTGCAATCCAATGGATTTTGGTCGGAAACCAACCACAAACGAACGTAGCGACATAGCCGTCCTCACTAAATCAGAGATGCGAACACACCTCGACCGGATGAGGATCCAAAGAGCCCTTCGACAAAACGTTGCATCAGAAACGGACCAACTTTTCGAGCACGGTGGCCAAGTTCTAACCTGGCGTGAAAATGGCCACTCTAACCGTATAGGCAAAGTTTTGGGCCCTTTCAAGGTTGACTACCAAGATTACAAGTCCGATTTGGTACATGTCTTCGACCTCCCCTACGGAAGGTCGAGATCTTTCAACATATCACAAGTCAAACATTACATCCGCTCCAAAAAACTTTCGACACTCCTATTAAATGACATCAAGAACTCTATCCCGCTTCACCTTTCCTTCTCATGAGGACAATGTATTCCTTTTTGAGATAATAACACAAAAGGATCCACGTTCTCAAACTCCGTCAATGATGAAAGAGAGACGAGATGATATATACAACCTGATAAGACGTGGCATGTTCAAGGTATTTCTTAAAGAAGACATCCCTCTGAACGCAAAGGTGCTTCCTGGAAGGTTCGTATTAAGCCAAAAATAAACTATTGACGGATCTATCAACCATGAGGCTAGATTCTTCATTGGAGGCCATAGGGACGAACTAAAGGAATTTTTGGTTCATTCCTCACAAACTCTACAGCTTCAACCGATCCGTCTCCTACTCGCATTGAAAACAGCTTTTGGTTGTGACATCTGAACAGCCGATGTAACTCAAGCCTACTTTCAATCGCCGATACCAATCTCCAGAGATTGTTTCCCTGAATTAGAACTAAGCTCATACCAGTGCATGCAAATTATCCGCCCCTTGTATGGAACCTCTGAGTCCGGTTACCTATGGTAGGAAACGATTCAATTTCATCACTGCAAGAATCTTGGTATGTCACATCTGTATAGTGACCCTTTCTTCTACTACATCCTAAAAAACTCGGTACTTTATGGAATGTCATAGACTTACGTAGACGACTTATAAGGAGATTGTGATAAAGAATTCAAGCAGCTATCAAAGGCAACTGAACGAACCTTCGAGATGAAACCGTCAGTACAATTACGTTACAACTTCTCCGGTTTCCGCCTCAACTACGACGATTCAAACACACTTCAACAGACGCAACGACATCATATGTCAAAATTCAATACCTTGATGATTCTGCCACCTTCTCATTTTTCCGCTCAATTAGGATGCGTCTGGCTTCGTAAACCAATACCAGACTAGATTGAGCATTGGAGATCTCAAGACTAGTTCAGGTGACTGAATAATCCTACCTAAAATTACTAAAGACTTACCTCTCCCATTACAATAAGGCAACCAGATATACCAAACCCTATGACGTCTCGATACGTCTTCCTCAACTCGACATCAGCACTATTAACATCATCGAATACTTGGATACCTCTTTTCGTATCAACGAAGATCTGTTACCACAGCTTGGTTACATCATCCTAATCAGCAACGTATCCCACAAAGTCATATCAACAATTTTTCTAGCCTGCAAATCAAAACGCCACTGCTTCTCAGACATGGCAGCCGAGGCGATTGATTTTAGCGACCTCTTGGCCGCTGCCTACACAATCACTTCCTACATCTCTCACCTCACCAATCGACAAGTTCAACTGCAACTCTTTACTGATAGCAAGTCATTTTTCGACATAATCAGTAAAGGCTCGAGTACAAGCGAAAAGAGACTCATGTTTGATGTTGCGGCTGCGCGTCAAGGTTTTAAATCTGGTGAAATATCGAACATAGGTTTGGTTCAATCGGAGTCCAACATTGCCGATAGCCTAACCAAACCTATGTTTCAAGCTGGTATCAGTCAAATACCTTCTTCAGGCCCACACGTCCCTAACCCAACCTAATGGATCATCCGCTATCATACCGAAGCCGCCAACCTAGACTAAACCCCTTTTCTCTCTTTCTAATTACCTTCACACTACCATCATTTCCTCAGGATACAATCAATTACCCTTTACGACTAATCTTACCTTCATGAAATCATTATGCAAAAAACCAACTCAAATTGAAGCTCCAACCGATGAAACAACTATCCAATATTAAATCAGTACATCTCTATCACATGCCCATCTGCATCCTTCCTCCATGCTCACAATTTCCTTTCTAAATACCTTTTCTTCTTCTTCAAAATTCTTTCACCCTTTTCATTCCGATTCCACACGACCACTTCCAAACAAAATCGAAACGATCTGAAAACAAGAATCGCGGAATGTCAAACTGAAAAACAGTAGACTATCATACCCTCACTACCTACACCCAACTTCTAGGCTCCCGAACACTATACAGTAACCGAAAAACCTCAAGAAGTTGGCGCCTCCCACCACGATTGTACCCTACACATACTGTCTCCCAACTTCAAGCCACTTCACCTTCATCAGATAGCTACTGTCTCATTCGTGAGTGGCATTATTCTTCTCATAAGAATATCTTTCGCGTCTTTTACTTCTCCTCCTCTATGGACTCATACTTTACAGCATGGTTACTGTGGACAACACTAACTAATATGTACTACGATTTAGGCTCAAGCCTAAATAAGCTCACTATACAGCCAGCAGGAATATCTCTAGTGCCATGTATCACACGGAACTAACCTCAAGCTAATTACCTTTACGACTTTATCTACTACACGGCATTTGGGTTCTAGTCTTCTCCGCTTAAAAACTCCATTCGCAACTCCCCCTTTTCACTCCTTCCCTTTTACATCCATTTACTATTAACATTACCAATAAAATAGTTTCCGTCAAGGTTTGGTTACCTTAGTCACCTAGTAAACTTGTTCATACGACGAGACTGCCATCTGTTCAGAATTCTCCTTTCATCGAACGTCACGCCTCCCCTTTACCAGATCTACAACAATCATCGCACGCGCACCAGACTACACCATTTCTACGTCGACTTGACATACACTTACACAATTCTACACAATCTACCTTATAGGTAGCGTAGGACCTAACCCAAGTGCCGATTGATATCACTTTGGTTCACGACGGTATACTGTTCTACGTACAATTCGACAAAATAATGAAGACGGTTGGAAGAATAAAATTGGTCGTACTACAATACAATAAAACTACTTTCGAACACGTTCCAACGTGATTTCGAAAATGTATGGATTGCAAAATGCCGTGTTGCATTGGACTTATGGATTGGATGATTTTTTGTTCGTTGATTACAGGTAACAATTGAAAATGGCAGCCAGAAATGCCAAGCAGTGACAGTCAAATCTTCATAACTGGAGAGGATTGTACACGACAACACAGTTACTATGACTTCGAAGTTAGATAGACTTGTTCCCCTGAGTATTTTACGATTACAACTACCACAAAAGCTATATCTCCATGGATAGCACCCGGGGCCCGTAGATATGTCCACCTCAGTGAAGAGGATAAGGAACTGATGTCGATTTTCTTGGATATGGAGGAAATAGAAATTCCATTACAATCAATTTTCATTGGACATGTTTATGTGCAACATGCTGGTGCCGGGTGGAAAGGTAGTCGTTATCTTAGGTATCATATGTATATCATTCCGGAGGTTTGTTAATTAAAAGATGAAATCTCATATTCCTACGGACAGTCCCTACGTTTGAGAGGTCACACCGAGGCGATTAACACTTCAAAATATTCAAATAGTCCTTTACAGCGTGTATGATGTGTTTTTGATAATGATAAGGGTAAAGATGAAGATATGGATAATTGGGGAGTATGAGACGTACAGGAGCCACCATTGGGATGACATCTGTCCATATCATAGTTTAATTCTTCTTGGTATTTCACGGAAAACTTTTCTTTCTTTAATGTATTAATTGTACTCTAGTTTTATACGCTACAAATTGATTACTCCATTCATGTGGTTTTTACAGTAAAATGCACTTTGAACCATCTTGGTCTGTTGGATTTGTTTTATATGACATTTATAAATGTCTATTACCATCATCCCATATGTACATGATACCATGATAACCATTTCCGTCCATTTTAATATTTTCATCTCCGCTTGTCATTTTGATTCCACACTATTAGAGGTAACATAAGAATATTTTACTCCATATGGAGTTTAATGTTTTGCAAAAAAAATATTTACTTTTTACCGAAACTTAGAACAACATAATATGTAGTTCCTCCATATTATGGAGATAAATTTTCAAATTTTCAAAATCAATCGTACTGTATTCTATTTATTACACTGCCGTAAATGAAGAAAAGAAAATTAGCAATGGCGGTGAACAACAACATATAGATTTCAAAAGGGTGTTAAAAAAAAGACTAATCAGCCTAGCCGAAATGTATTTCTAGATTACTTCAGAAACCAGCAGCATTCATCATTAATTGAAACGAAACAATCGTATAAAATAATCCATATTGCACATACTTCACAGCCATATTCGCTACAGCGCATGTTATTTTTAATCATGATAAAAATGACATTCAAGATTATTCAAGTACAATAAAAGGCAGCGGTTGGAACCTACACAAAATTTAACCACTTTTTGCACTCCTCATGAGCCACATGTCATACGTGATGCTTTTTATGGACCAAAAAATTGAAAGAAAGCAACCCGTACGGAGCCAGATGCATTATCGGTTGAAATTGCAGATACATCCGAAACTTGGGTAAAAGCGAGTGATGTGAAAGTTGTCCCAAAACTTTGGTTGAAGTAATTACAGAACTTCGTTTCGATTGTTTAGGAAAGGTTATTTCGCTTGCTTCGAGATGATACATTAAATGAAGTCATCTTTCATCACCAGATAAAAAATTGAATGGTATGGAAGTGAGATGTGAATTGGATTGTCGGGAAGAGTTAAATCGATGATGGATATAAGAAAGTTGAGGTACCATAAAACACTACTTCAGACGATAAGAGGAGTACTTTCTTATAAATTAAAAACTTTACTCATGTTTTCCGTGCACAATTTAAAATAGCGACTTCAAATGATGTTACATTTAGACCTTTTCCCAATGAATTGGACCGTGAATTTGTATCTAATATACTGCAGTCAGAATTATTTGCAGATTTATACATGTCCATAAGAACGCTGATTATGGGAAGCGACTGTTAATGCATCTGCTAAGACAAGGATTCTACAATCAAAAAAGCGCAATTTTGAATTTCGTCGTTAGTTTTCTACGTTTCACTCCTCTGTAATTCTCTTTCTTCACTAGCTTTATTTGTTGCATTTACTGCCAATGTATTCTTCGCAGTTTGTGAAGGAGGTATTTTTATTCTGGATCCTGGCACGATTAAGTTGTTTCACGGATCTAGAATCGAAAACATGTCGGATGTATTCTGCAACTCTAAGGTTGCAGTTTACAGGACACTGGCACGCGGTTGAAGCGCGGGGTCTCCTATTTATGGAAGCATTGATGATCGGTCAACATCGCCATCGTTGCTTATATCTCTCCTCGAGTTCCAAGTAGATCTTTCGACGATTTTGTTGCTCAATTTGTGTCCAAAATATTTCCTGTACCTGTTTATTACGTCTAAATAGAATCAAATATTATCTTCTTTTCCCATCCCGTCCGGTATGTATACTAGAGTCTAGATTGACTGCAGTTGAAATTCATCTTTTGAAATGTGTGATAGTATTCCGCTGATAGTAAGTTTTCAGAAATTAATAGCGGGATCCTGTTAAATTTCATCCACCTGTAAACTATACGGTAGCGATTTATGAATGCATAAGGTGGATTTCTGTACCTTTCAGAACCTAGTATACAACGTACTGTGTGCATTCTGTTTTTACACTCGTCGTCCGCCTAGTGTACTGTATTCCATACAGGTACTTTTAGTCTGTTACGCTTGTTGCCTTTCCTCTTTGTGATAAATCTCTATTCTCTTATTTGTTCATATTCCCTCTCATGCCCCTTTGGATTAGGTTACTTTCATTATTTACGTCTCCTCGTCTGTTCCTGGCATATGCCAATCATTGACTTTCGTCTTATTTCTTCGTTTTCTCCATTCGTGGTACGTGTCGTTGTATTTTGGTATCGTCATTAACATTTAGATTTTACTTCTCGTCGTATCGCACGCTAATTATCCGTGCGCTTCTAGTCATTTAATTAGATATTCTATGTGTCTCTCGTCCCTCTCAATGATTTACTTTAACATCACAAATATAGATTCTACTCAACGAATTGGCAGTGAACGGTCCTCAATTGAGTAGAACAAAAGTAGAGACAAAGTTCCAAAAGTGTTTCGTTGCAATGTTACAGATATATTCAGATTAACCAGAAAAGATATTGAAGTCGCAATCGTTAGTTCGGTATCTCATACATGTCACAGTTTTGAATGTACCCGTATAGTTAAGACTTATGGGCATAAACGATGGATATACTTTTGATGGCATCATTCTAGTAGAATTACTGACATTTCATTCAACAAGGGATGAAGATGAATACTTATTTAATATCGACGCAGAGAGTAATGAACTTATCTCCATTGATGAATACGTATTACTAAACTCGCCATGACAATGTAGAAATGATGAAATGGTTTCATCATGTAATGATTACATAAGGAATAGACATGGTCCTTGATCCTTTAATTGACAAATCAGGGGAGGTTTTACAGTATGTACAAACAACTATATATGAAATCTAATTTCTTCCATATTATTGTGAAATACAGTTGTGATATACCATAAAATATAGAAATGTCCAGTATTTTACGTAAATTTACGCCTACATGTCTCCGCGTGAGATGCCTATGAACCTCAACAGATTTCGAGAAAAGTGCGATAACTGTGACAAGAACTGTTGACTACGTAAGAAAAAGAAGAAATGAGGTTCCTGGTTTCTTTAAATCACCAAATACGGCATCATGTTCGGCAAATAAAATTAATCTAGTAAAAAGCGGTGCAACAACTACTGCAAGACATTTCAATAACTGACTGAGTACGTTTTATGGAAACTATAAATAGGACCCATACACAGGTAGTTGTCCATGATGTGTTTTAAATGTTCGCGTATGAAAAGTTACACAAACTTCCTATCGGTACTTCCAAGGCAATCAAAACATGTTTTATGGCATATATCTCAAGTCCATACATATCCATGCGATTCTTGGGCAGAAGGAGGAATAGAAATCCATATAGTTCACAGCTTACTGATTTTTTACGGGCTTGTAATTGACTTCTTGCTGCAATTGAAATTAGGTTTGGTGCACCTGTTTTTCATGTTGACCTTCCAACAAATATGAATTCACAGCAGCTTAACGGTTTCTTTTCAAATAATTCAATTAGAGGATTGTTAGAGGGAATTGATTTTAAATATCTGGATATGGGTTTCCTTATTGTTGCAGAATATATCGATAGAGTTTCTGGTTACCAATATATGTCACCTCTGAATATATTTGCACGAATTACACAACGTTAATGAAATATATTTTATAAGACGATAGATCCGTAGTATAGTGTAAAGAAAAGATTGATTATATTGATAAAAGAATTACAATTATGAATTTTCAATGCATACAAAAGTTTGGGAAGCACTGTGCTACTGGGATCAACACATTGAAATTTTATTTAGTAGACCACGTTGTAGGGGAACTTTAGAGGTTTGGAAATCTAAGTATAATAGATGCGTCACCTTATCAGCAAATCAATACATTCTTAAAGCAGCATATCTTCTACTTACAAGAAGATAGAGATATGAATGGATGAAAATTTTGAAAATTTTGGGACAAAAATTTGTTTTATACATCGTAGTTCTCACCATTCTTCGTTTCTAAAGTGAGGTTCAAATCATATTACTTTGGAACAATCCATAGAGTCAACAATAACAGCACGATGTACTGAAATCCCATCCTCATATTTTGGTACGGGATGTGGTTTCTGTTACCTTGCAGAATATTTAAGCTATATGACAAAGAAAAGAATTATGTAACGAAGCAACAAACAAAATTCTTACTGGGATTATAATAAGATTTTCACGTACCAGTTTAATGGTCTTCACGGAACTCATTAAGAACTATTTACAGGATAATGGAATGTTTCTTACAAACTCCGAAATTTCTGTTACATTTGTAAAGGGCAGATACATATTTTTGGTCGCCATCTTCCGACGTTGCAACAGTATGATAGTTTTAGAAATGTTTTTAATTATAATTCTCCACTGCAACTTCACCGTAAAATGTGATGCATATTTTCACAAGATAATTCGGTCACAGCAAGAAGGAAAGCAATAGTTTCGTCCTTATGAAGATTTATGATGCAAATAAACCTGTTTACTATAGAAAAAGTTCTTCTCCTATTTTGTATGAAACAATCTCATAATATGGACACAAAAAATGGCTTTTGTACAATACATGGAATTATCTCAGCATCTGTGTAATGTAAATAAAATTATGAACTGCCTATGTTTGTGTTGGGATAGATCAGATGAAGTGGACTACACAAACCAGGTGAAGAGACAGCATCTGTAAACAATTTAGACAGGAGAGTGGTATGATATTAGTTTTTTAGACACTATATGTTCATCTGTACATGTGTTACTGTAAATGTTTGGAATGTATTTGTTTCCTGAAAAGTTACTATTTGAAACGCAACTGTCCTACATTAATCGTTTCTAGAGGGATCGGGATTCATTGAAATCGTTACAAACCGAAATTGACGGAGATAACGACCGCACATAACATGGTTGTACGCATTTTTACTTAACATTACATGTTCTGTGCTTCTAAATTTTCTTCTTCATATCCATTTTCTTCCATACTTTCTTCATCATCAAATATCGTACTTTGTACAAGTCCTTCAATGTATGTATTGTAAAGGTTATCATTAATTTTTTACCATCACATCCAATTTCATCTATGTAACGGCGATGTAAAATTCCACACTGTATAATGGTGTATTGGCAAAACCAGTTTTATTGTACAGCAATGAAGGGTCTGTTTACTTTTTGTCGTAACAATTATTGCGGCCTCACGTTCCAATTGTCTGAAACTTTTTTCCTCTCCACCACCTCACATTCCAGTGCTTCAAACTCTCCAGGTGTCCATTCTTTAACAAAATTTCATATTTTTCACATAAACTTATACGTTGCCAGGTTTCACATACTTCGAAAAATATTTGTTGAATTTTTTCTAACGACCCCCTCCACGATATTGTTTCACAATTAGCAGCTTCACAGAGATATTTATTCATGTATCCACGCGCCAAATACTCATTATATTGCCTTCAACAATGTCTCCTTCTTCATCGTCAGACAGGATTATATCCAATGAAATCATGCAATACAGCAGGATCAATTTCGTTCCTAAACAGATTCAAAATTTCTTCATCATTCTCGTGACTATAAACATCACATTCTTCTCGATAATCCCCGTTACGTAATTGTATATATGATGTAATTTCAGTACGCCACAAATAAATGCCAAAAACACCGATTTTATTGGATTTAATTAGTTTCATTTTTGCAAAAGGTATTTCCGTTACCCATCCCTCCTTTGATCCAGATTCATTTCAATTTATTAGAGACTATAGATATCTATACGCAAGTTATTAAACACATCCATCCTTTGAAGCTCGTTTCCTTCAAGTAGAAAACTCAGATAGCAGCGGTATGATACATTCCTCTAATGTACCGACTTTGGAAAACTCTTCTACAACCTCTTTCACACTTTATTCCTAACGTATATATGTCTACGATTTCGCCAGTTGATAATTCAGCTCCAAGTAACGAATATATCATATCTATTTCGCAGTTGATGGAGGGGACATATATGTTGTTCCTACTGCAAAGAAACGTGAAAGGGGTTTGTACAATCATTGGTCCGTCTGACGATTTAATTTCCCTTTATAATAAAATCTCTCCTCTCTTTGTCCAAGTTCTTATATTTCAATCCTGATTTTGTTCCAATTCATGAGTTTTCTTACATCCCTACTTCTGCATTCTCACGTCTACTGCCAATCAAATTCCCAAAGATTTCATAGGTACCTGTCTTATCATCATGTCTACCAAATTTTCTCGAATATTGTTATTATCTGACATATTTTTAAGAACCTCCTGATTTTGCATCTCTAAACTTTGTACAATTCCTTTCATCTAAGTATTCTTCTCCTGCACTTTCATACCTTCCGATTGGAAAGCCTTTTTTGAGACCTAATTACTCAATACTTCGCGTGATTTTTCATTCGAGGATACA
Source organism: Odonthalia washingtoniensis (assembly GCA_032358235.1). Lineage (NCBI taxonomy): Eukaryota > Rhodophyta > Florideophyceae > Ceramiales > Rhodomelaceae > Odonthalia > Odonthalia washingtoniensis. Next base: position 62,401 of record JAULBU010041472.1, on the reverse strand, counting down.
TTTTACTTATTCATCAACTCAAAAAGTCTTGATTTCTCTTTAGTCAATTGGCCAACTTCTTCTTCCAGCTGTCGGATACCTTTCAAATTATCTTCTATTTAAACAGATACTATCTCATTCATGGGACTATCCCTATCTATTACATTTAGAAGATTATCTGTATACTGTCAATAATATCAATTTCTATAATCCATACCATCGGGATTACAATTTTTCAGCACATCTATGTTCGATGAGGATTTATCTAGACTATTACTGCCCATTCTACCAATACAACCTCTTGGGTTTTCACTAGCCCCATGATTCCTGCCACTTGTTCGAGTTCGGCCTCTCCCACGCCTTTACGGGTATACTTTTGAACTCGGTTCAGAACATTCAGCTTCGACAGAATCAATCACATGAATTCCAACTATTCTCTATTTAAATGGGGGTACGTAATTCCCAGTGATGGACCATGTACGTCTTTCCGAAGAATTTCTTGCTCCACTGCGATTAATCAAAACTCGGTATATGTAAATTTTCTGCGCTATGAACAAAAGGATAAGCTGATACAATTTAATATTGGTGTGAAATATATTTCGTACATACGTCGAATAATTCAAATCCAGTATCATACATCATGATATTTACATGTTTATCATACCCTGCTTCCGTACCTTCATTCACAGTAACTTCAGTAACTTCAGCAACATTAAATGTGGTGTGTTCTGTAGGAGGACACATTTCAGATCGCTGATAGACTACATGTGACAGCAACTTTACCCCTACACTTAATTATTTCATAAATTTATTTTCTAATTGTACTCTTAGAATGATTTCTGTACTATGTTTTTTGAAATTTATTTACCAACATAGCATTGGAAATTCCATTCATAATAGTTAATTTTCCAATTTTCAACAGAATACAGCCCCATACATATCTACATGCAAGCATACATCCTCTCTGTGCCTTCTCGGGTATTTAATTTAACAATGATCCAAACTTTTGAGCCAATTTAACACAATTCCAATAACTGTTCTCACCATCACATTCTCACATTCTTTCCCCAACACCAGTTTCTTCACTCGATTTCAACCATCACCGATCAACTTTCAACAATCATTGCGTCACAATGACAGTTCAACCTTCATAGATATTCAACAGCGACTTATACATGTCGCTTCCCATCACACCAAGTTGAATGCACCACCGTTTTTGCAGAGGTACGTAAACATCTCTACTTTTCATTCAAAACATTCTATTATTATTAAATTCATATTATTAACACTTCTTTCTTTTAATTTCTTCTCCGAAATTCTGTTTACATGCAAGTTATTTTCTTTTAATACCTCGGTTCTGCGAACAGGTTTGTACCGTTTTCTTCTCTCATCATAATTATATACTCACATTCCCATTTATTGTTTTTTTCATATACAATTTACAAAGGTTTTTAAGCTTTATATATTTTCTTTATTTAATTTCTATATATCAGCAGATCAACATGGTGCATCTATTAACCGTGAGGTAATCGATATAACACAGCAAAGTGTATGTTCCATGAAGAAGATGAGGTTGACGATGACGATGATGATATTGAAGATGATTTTAATGATGATGTTGATGACGGATGACGAAGTCGGCGGCGATAAACTAGTAAGAAGAGAAGCAGTGAGCGGGTAGGAACGCAAACAAGGGAAATGGTCATGGCGCGAAACGCCAACGTGTAAGGGAGGAAACAAGCACGATCGTTCCTGTATCATGCCATTACAAGTCATACTGACTGCCTATGATGTTTTACTACTTTACAATAGAATACAAATCCCTCCCACAATGACGCGACGCGCTGTACTGTACTGTGTGCGCCCACCGCTCGTTCAGATCGCGTACAAATACACGCCGTGTATTTAAATCTAATTCGAATGATTAGATTTTTCTTACGCTAACATCAACATTATGTTACTCGTTTCAGAAAATCAGTTGATTCCATGTTGAATCATTGGTATTAATACCCATCTCCGAAGTTCGGGCTGAGAATCAATAAAGACGACACAAACATTTACATTTAATTCTGATGCTCAGCTTCAACAAGCTACACGAAACCGAACCCTGCCACATCGAAATATAAAGCACAAAACGGAACAAGAGGTCAATCCACCACGCGCCGGAGGACAAACTAATCCTTGTCGTAAGTAGCAGAACAATCTCCACGAAGAGACGCGTGCCCGATTGTTGTCAACTACGGGTAGATTTGACGGAGTTACTGGCGTGACTTCATCCCAGGCTATCTTCGAAACTACTTAACTGTTGTATGGTAACGGTCTATCCCGCACTTTAAGGAAGGGCGCCAACTGTACATTTATCATTTGCATATTTCTTCTGACCCCATTTACTTAACGAGGATTCCACTGTTTTTGACCAGTTATGCACTTTAACACATTGGTCCCAAAACTGCCCTCGGCTACCGGGTTGTTTTTGACAACATTTTGTAATAACCCTTCCAATTCTTGTTTTATGGATTGTGCAAACTGCTCCTTATCTAGTCCATAATGCTTCGCCAGTTTTATTTTTACTGGCCTCTGCTTACTTTTTTTACAACTATCATCCTTACATCTGGTTCTTGATGTTATTTTATTGTCAGCTTCATCTCGGGATTCTCTCAACTCAGTGGTAATGTACTGCTTCATATATGATGAGCTGTATATGATTCTTCATGTTCGCATTGGAACCACTACTGTCTTGTTATCCACACTGATGAATGTGAAGGGTCCTTCCCATGTTTTTCTCTTGGTGTGATAAACTAGTACCTTGGATCCAGCTGGTAATTCGCTCAGCCTTTCCAATGGATCTTTGGCCATTTGTACACATGTGTTCTTGAGTCTGAGAGCAATACGGCATCTGTCTCGCTCCTTCGTCGCCTCTAACATACCCTTTTTGAATGCTCTCTATCTCTGCATCTGCGTTATGGATGGGTCCATTCTTGACGGTATAGGTAGTACTCCGAAGATTAGGAGTATAGGGCACACTCTTTTTGGTCTCATTTTCGAATGGACAGAGAAAACTGATAATTTGAGACACTCTACATATGTAGTCTCTCTTCCAATGTCCATACGTATGTTCAGGTTATATGCCCATAAATGTTCTTGGTACCTATACACCGTGCCAATGGCTCCCTGATTCTCGACGGGCCCTTCATGTAGAGTGACACCGGATTCTTCGAGCTTCTGACGCATCTCCTTACTGACATAGTTTGTTCCCTGTTAAACCTACAGGTGTTCAGGCAGTCCAATGTAAACAAGGTCCCATAAATTTATAATGGTGCGCCAAAATTCGGCTTATGATTTCGAGCGTAGAAATTAAGCTGCACAAAAGTGAGTTGGGGGATCTACAATGTGTGATACCGGCTTACTGGAAATGAACATGGAGTCAAGATGTACGCTATAGTTGAACATTGACTTTTCTGTGTCAATTGTGAGTTTAAATCGCTTCGGAGTTCTGGCGTGCGTCTGGTATGGTCGACATTGTTGAGTGATCTTCGCTATGGTAGCTCTTGTCTCTTGGCAGATATTTGAACGGCATATCTGCTAGTTTCCATTTATGGATGAGGAAATAGTTCCTGATAGTAAGTTTTTGTCTTTTCTCTTCGAGTTATATGTAACGATTCAAGATACTATTGTCTAATCCGTTATGCATCGTTTCTTTCATCGATATTATGGTCGGTATAACTCCCTGTAATACCGCGAACTTCCCATAAATTATCAGGCCTAGTTCCCAGAACTAAATCTGGATTTTACTGAGCAGATGGTTCTCTGCGTACCACTTATTTCTTTTACTTGTCTATTGATTGGTGACTTAATAGCGTTTTCAAGCCGAAATATCTACAATAGGCTTGGTATTGTATGTGGGAGATTATACTTCGTATATTACAACAAGAATATATTTGGATCTCTTTGAATTATCCCAACTTATCAACGATCAATCTAACATGCATGGCCATGACAACTTCTTTGTCAGCGTTGATGGACAAACCAGGCATAAAAGCAGACTTACTCATTGTTATCTACAAGTACCCCAAATCGCTATTTCCAATCATACCTAAATGTTCTTCTTGCTCCTGGTTGATATCTTCTTCTTCCCATTCTGCTCTGACTTTCGGTTCCTCCCCATTGATCCCATCATCTATATAAATGAACCTTAAGGAAGCAACATCTTCAATTGTAACAAAAGGCTAAGGATGTTTGCTTTTATATTTGAATATTACGGCGTTTACTTCCTCCATTATATTCTTTTTATTAGCGCAGTGGTTTTCGCCGCAATCCAAGCAGTCTTTGACTCCACGTAACCATCTGAAATCGAATCTATTCGTATTGTTTATATCATTCAGTTGTTGATATGTTGGTCTTTGATGGGCCTGCTGGAAACCACCTCATCCAAAACTTTGAACTACTTTCTTCTCACCTCCACCATAACTCTTGCCTCATCATATGTGATTTTGTCATAGTCGTCTTCATTGTCCAATACTGTTAAGTATGTTACTGTGGTCCCAGCTGTGCTTCTTTAGTTTCACAAACCGTTTTCCGAACCGTTTGTCAGACAAAAGAAGCACAGTGGCAGTTCCACTCTGTTTACAAGTTGGAGTGCAGTTCTTGGTACGTAGTCCCTTGGGGTGTCTCTTATTGTAGAGATATATATATCTCTGTCATTAGTCGGTCCCATAAATAACTATCTGTGCGGTGATAATCATAGAGTTGGTATAGTAGGATCAGGATTTTGTCTACAAAAGTTCTGAATACGAAATTTCTGAATCTTCCGGCTTGTTTCTCATCGCTTCGGTAAGCATCATCGGGTGCTATTCTGTAGGAAAACGAGACTCTTTATCTGTTGAAGCTTAGTGGGTGTGATCATTTCCGTTTCCGTTTCCTTTACTTTTATGCCTGCTTTTCCAGAGTCCATTTGAGTGATTTCCGGGAGCGTATACCTCCTTGTGGTGCTCGTATGGGTGTACTAGTCATGATTATGTAAACTTTCCTTCTGGATTTCATATTTATGACTGTTGTGCCTTCTAGATTCTTTCTTCTCCACTCCTAGCGGATCCCCTATAAACCAATCAAAAGTCCCAACTGTTCCTCTCTTATATCTTCGCTTCCTTTTTCCCTTGCTTATGTCCGAGCTGCGTTCTTCAGTTTCTCTCTCTCTCTTCGCAAGTCCAAAGAAGCAGGTTTCATGTATACTTCCTAAGACCTATGTAAACTTAGTCGTTTTCACATATGTATCTATCGACTTTCACACCACACAATGTGGTCCACCTCTAACCCTGGTATTGCGGTTTGCTGTCAATTATGCAATTAACGATGCTATCGTGACATGTGTTTAATGTTACATCTTGAACGGGTGCCGAGACTCTATGGTCACTATCCTTGGTGAACATGTATGGGGTCCGGTTGGTAAGCTTACCGGGTAATGATGCTTTCGCTTCGATGCTTTTTTTGTTTATTGAATATTTCGTCTATCTCTTTCGGCCACCGTTCATAAATCCAAATTCATATCTACATGTGAATGTGATCACATTCGTGCCATCCACTCTACACGTGTATCTCCCAGAATTGTCCAGTATCCAACTGTCAGTTTGATCCGACGTTAATCACCTTTCACCTTAATGCTAAAGTTAGAACCGTTAACGGTAAATAGTATTAACCTTTATGTATTAAGTTTCAACGTATAAAAGTCGTCCTCCAGCAACTATACCCGACCATCCAAATGGGCGTAGAATATTCATAACTGTATTCTTCTACTGTATTAGTAAGAACAGTACTGCTTTCTACACATTCCGTCTCCATCGCCCGTATCCTTAATGTACGAATTTCACCATCCGTATGTATCAAGATTCCTTTCGGTGGATCATGAACCTTTCAACCGCAACTGGACGCTTACAAATCTGGATCCTTCGTCTCATGGAGTACTGATTCTAAGTACTCCATCGACCTTTCTCACGACACCAATCCCCAGACAATTTGTAGCAGCTGCCTACAACTGGAACGGAAATATCTGCATTGGACGGCGATATCCCCGTCATGTGTATGCACGACGGCTCCGTCTCTTCTTAACTATGTGATGATACGGACAGTATCTCGATACTCTCATCCACAGCCAATTCCCCATCCACAGAACAGAAGTCTTTCTAACTGAATCGGCAGACCTTTACAATCCTATTTCCCAAGACGAACTCATCCGTGTAGAATGAGCAACTTCTGAGACTATCTGAGTCGCTTTAAGTATATATATATATGTATGATTACAATGGGTTTAAATATTAAGTAAATGTGTCAGTATTCTCCGCAGCTCAAATGAAGGGCGGACGGTGATCTATTCCTCGATAAAGTTAAGTAATAATTAAATAGTTTAGTACCCTTTACGGGATTCTTATAGAAGACAAGATATTGTATCTTCACCGATTCGAATCGCAATCGGCAGATAAACGGGTGCGCAGCAATTTAGTTCTGTTTAACTTTGTTCGTACTACTGTATAATACCCTGTATAGACAAGTTTAGGTCAGATTTCTATTTCCTGTTCAATTTTACCTCTTGATGGAAAGTTGCTAGTGTATATGTTTCAGTTTTCCTTAATGTCTACTTCTTTTCATAATTCTTTTCCGTTCTAACGACGTGATTTATGTGTAATGAATCTGATAAAATTTGAACTGGGTCAAAAGTGGAGACACGTGTACTATAATCCTACTCTTAGTAAGTGATCAAATTACTACCGTAGATTCTACAAAAATTCGAAATGCGTGTATCCGAAATATATCATTTGCTATTTGAACAGATAATTAATTATTCGGAGTATGCAGTGTACTGTATTTCCCGTGACACATATATACTATCATTCCTTATACATACCTAATCTGTAAACTAAAGCCTTATCCATTCCCTTCTTACCTATGCCACTTTTGTAGACATCTTCGTTGATATCATCGTTCATCTTTTTGTCAACTGGGATGGTTTTCGGCTATTCTTTCTTCCTTAATTGCCTTCATTCTCAACTTTATATCATCTTCAAAGTCTTTTATCATAATCATCACTATCAACTGCTCATCGTCGTCGGCACCTCACACTTCCGCCGCACGAATCGTTATTATCTATGTTTACATCGACAATCCGGGAGCAAACAACCTACTCATAATGAAAGACCTTCTTATCAATCGTAAAAAAGCCTGGAGTTTTATCTTTTATTGACTGCTACAGTGTTCTTATCCGCCGTTCTATGATCGACGGCGCTCGTCAACGCATCGTACGCAAGTCCTTGGTAGATCGATGTTTATATTTGGCCCTCTTTCCAAAATCGGTTGGTCATCCAGGCATGATTCGCGTATACGATACACTTTTTCGTTATTTCTACTGGCGTAACATGCGAATCGAGGGCTATCAAACTGTTCAAGAGTGCCACTCGTGCGTGAAAGTGCCGTGGTTCGCTGAAACAACATCAACATCAGCTTCAGTTGTTCCAACTGAATGGACAATTGGAATTTGTCTCTATGAACATCCTTGGTACAATGCCCAAAACCACACACGGAACTACCTTCGTCCTTCTTATCGCCTAAAGATCCACCAAGTTGACAAAATCCATCCCTTTGGCCAATAAAACCGCAGCAATCACGACAAACGCTTCCCTTGTCCACTAGATTTACATTTTTGAAATTCCTGACTACCTTTTATCTTATAACGGTTCGAACTTAATATCTAAGTAATTTTCTACAGTCTTTCATGCGTTTGATGTTCAACTTTTATTCATCTCTGCTTCCCATCCTCAAGCTAATGGTCAAGCCGAACGATACAAGCAAATAATCGCTAACTGACTTCAGCACTATGTAACCGAACACCAAACAAGTTGAGATATTTACTTCGATCCGCGCATGTATGGCTACAACAGGAAAATACCCTGTTCTACTTGTATAACTCGCTCTGGTTATCGGGACAACTTCCGAATTCTGTTTTTCTGTCCACTTCGTCAAACATCGCATCGGATACTTCTTTTTCAATTCCCGTATCAACACGCACAACAAAGATCCGCAACCTGGACAAACTTCAACAAGTACGAACCCACACGGACGCAACTTGCGGGGATTTGAAATATCAGATTTTCTCAAGCCAACTATAAGAAATACTCCAACAAATCCATTCGGATCAAGCACCAATTTTCCCCAGAAGACAAAGTCTTCGTCGGACGTGTTCCCACATAAATTCAACAAACAACCGCTACAGATAGTACTGGATACAAGGCCCACACTGGTAATGTCAACGAATTCTTACCAAAATATGTTGGTCCTTACCCCATCCTTCGCGTATCCAGTACCAACATAGTCATCAATGATGACACGCCATGTCTCGTTCCCTACGTTTTTAAGACGTTTCTTTCGAATGCCCTCTCTCTCCGCGCTCGCACTTTATTTCTAATGCATGACATTATGGATTGCATTCTACACATGAATTCCCCACTGCGGGACACAGTAGCTAAGAAATGGGGACTGTAGTGTATCACCGCTGTGGTAACACATAGCTTCACACGTGTCCACTCGGCACATATACTCCACCTACCTACGATGCTCCAGTCATCTCCTACTAGAGGGTTGCCCGAGGTGCTCGGAGGCACTCTTGGAAGTTCGAAGGCAGGCACGCAGATCATAAACACACATACCGTAAACGCATCACGCTCTCTTAACTAAAAACATGTCTCAGACCAATTCTCTGTTTCTGCTGTCTCACACAAAATTACAATCATCTATTCGATGAAATTTTTCTAGGATACTGTAACATACTTCACACTATAAATAAATTTATAGTTGAACCCTTTTCATAATCTCAATGTAGGCCCAGTACATTCTATTCACCAATTTCGTCCATTTCACCGTTAACCAGGAATTTTATAAAACATACCATCTATCCGATGAAGCTTTTCTATGATACCGTAACATATTTCACATTTTATTTTATTTTAAAGTTGAACCTTTTTCATAATTGATCGAATGAGAAAAGTTTCTTACTGACAATCTCCAATCTTGAGAGTAGCGTTAGACATACATGGTTTTGCCCCCGAAAAAAGGAAATAAATATACAATCCAGTGCACGAAATGCCTTTACAATGTTTCATAAATCTTTGTTTTTAATGATTCAAATATTCTAAATTGTGACGTTGTCTTAGTAATTTTAAAACTGACAACCAAACATATAATAAATATATAGTCACACGATGATATAAACACTCAGATAAGGCACTTTTCGTATATTCTGTTACAAACCTTCATAATTCATCAATTAAATTCATCTCTTCTTCTACTTCTATTATTGAAATTAGTATTTGGATTCATTCTCTAAGGAAAGTCTTTATACGGTCAGCATAACCGTTTTTCGTAACTTATCTCCCATCCTTAAAAAATATTAAACTTCCCTGATGAAATATATTTATAATTACATCATCCTCTCTACTGCTCTCTATGGAAATAGTACCGTAAAAATAATATAGGACTAGAACTTTAAATGACACCTTATATTTACTATAACTAGCTCTATTTGTTATATTATTAAATATAATGGTGAACTAAATAGACTTCTTTCATCTTATACACACTACCACTTACATACCTGTATATCTAAAGTTTATAAAAGTATTGATATGACTCTCAAACTTTCTACTGTCGTGCGTATATACTTGTAAATATTTCATTCCATGGAATTGACATCTAATAACACATACAGTTATATCATCTAATATAACTACATATTAAACCATAAACAATATCGTTTAAATAAAAATTTTCCTATCTAGAAATCTATCGTACAAAAGTATCTTGGATTAATCATACTATACTTAAACCCAATATCTATTTTTCTGTAGCCAATGCAGACCAGATTACAGACACTCCATTTTCTAAATACTTTGTTACCTTATTTGATAAGATACTTCATCATATCAAGAAGAAATTTAACAATTTTGTGAGATTTCCGAATCCACATGACAGCTCTTTCCATTTATATTTTTTCAGGACCTCTTTGTTTGCCAAAAACTCGGATGTGATACCCCACAGTAGTTCCAACATTTTATTATATGAACATGAATAATTAAAATTGTGCATTACATCAGTCATATATTTCCGCTTCATTTAAGAAAAAGGAACAACAAGCACACAGTTTCCATACTTTTCAACACTATAATACAGTGAAAATACTACAAGCTCATTAAAATGTTCTGAAACAGCTTCAATAATTTTCTTACACGTTCAATTATGACCTTCATTTTTCCATAATGAAGATCAAATATTTCCGAACATAACGTGCTTCTCTTTTCACTAGATTAATTTTCTTCAACTTATAACAACAACAATAATAAATTATACTTCATTTAGTGTACATATCGTTGCAGTAACAATAGTATTACTAGAAATACCTTTCCATTCCCACATACCGTTGCGCCAAATATCATAAAAAAGCCATCAATGTTTTCACATTATCGTCATCTCATCCCTTGTACCATCCGTATCATTAACTTACTCTTTTAATTATTATCTGACTCTGAATTCCATCATTATCTTAATCTCACTATAAATAACACCATCATAACAATAATCACACTTTCATCACCACATCATCGTTGTATCATATTCATAACACCACCACCTCCTCAATTTCACAAAACGTAATTTTTCACGGTCAGAATCCCTATATAAATTAACACTAAAATCAACAAATCTACCACAATTACAACTGATCTTCCAACAAAGCTCATCTAATCGGAAAAATCATATCGCGACTCACTTGGTTCCCTTTAAATCAGTTTTCTCTTTCAGCAACATCACTGATTTAAATCAAAGGAGTCGAGTTTCATAGTTCTTTATTCATCGTCAGGATCTGCTTTGAATATTCAAGCGTTGGCATTTGACTGTGTTCAAATTCTTCTTCTGACCGTACAGAATATTCAGAATCGTTCTTTTCTTCTTCAGAAGTTTACTGATTGAAAATCTTTTTCGATTCTATCACCAAAACCAGTCAATTCAAAGAAAACTCTCACAACAATTGTTACATATTTCTATAAAGCCTTCAAAAACGAGAAAATGACTAATATTGTATTCATGTGTACTGGATATAGTCCAACTGATGCTTGGGCCAAGATGGCCAGTTCTACCTACATCTCCATGGTATTGAAGGAATCTATTTGTATCTTTCCATTTGAACAATTGGTCAACCTTTCTCGAAAACTTTTTCGAATCAGCGTTCCCTATGTATATGTAATCTTTGATGAAGTCCTCAATGCCCTAGATCGTCATTAAAAAATATCAACTTCCCTAAATCAGAATCGGAATGTTACAGGAAATACATTCGTTTTTCTGCAGACTAAGGTCATCTAAAAATAAAATAATAGCGATACTGTATATTTAGAGGTCCCATAAATCACAAATCCGGTGGGTTACTGTCGTCATTTGGATTTCACAAGGGTATATCAACTCCAAAATATCACTCCAATATATTTTAAATTGAATTTGCTTTTCTTTGCATTTTCTAAGCCAATTAATTTTATACAAGTTGATACTGTCAACAAGTTGGATTCCATGTTGGTGTTGGATGTACTAGTTGTGATGCTGTAAGGTCTCAAGGGCTTCTTCAGTGGCGTTCATCATGACACTGTGAGGATGATTTCGGCGAATTGTTTTGGGCGTGCTACATTACAAGTCTGCAGTTAATTGTTTCTTTGGTTGTAAAAGATGATGGTTACTGCTTCTACAGAAACGTTTTCAGGAATAATGCGTGTTATGTCATGAAACAAATTGAGTTCATCTGTTGGTGTATCTATTTCATCCGCAAACCTCCAAGAAGCGGTATCGCCATCTTCAACATTGATTTGTTCCACCATTTTTCCAAGTTATTCTGTAACTAAGAAGAGTACTTCATCAAATTTTGCTTCATATCTCTTTCTATTACAATATTTTAATTTCTAATACCTACCACTGGTAGGTATTGGAAAATTGAAATACTGCAATGGAATATAAACGGAAAGTCAGTACGGTGGTCAGCTGTTGTAATGGAGATTGAAGTTGTACCAGATCCACCACTGGCAGAAGTGGATCTTACAACAGCTGATCACCATACTGACTTTTCGCTTATATTTCATTGTACTGATATGTCGTCCACTATTTCAGGAATTTCGTTTATGTTGCATGTATTTCGTTGGTTTTGTTGTGCAGTACGAATGGTAGCACGATTTTTTCGGCTACTAGTGCGAGTTTTAGCAGGTGTACTCATATATATATGAAGTTATTAAATGAAGCCATTGACGGCGGAAACGAACGGATGATGAATTTAGGCACCGAGATGTTTTTAAGAAGTCAATTATTTCTGTGTTGATCAAAAATTATCTGAGATTAATAAGTCAATGTTGCATATTGCACAAAATAATGAGGTCTCAGAATTTCTATCGCTGTGGTATTCTGTTATTAAAAAATCATCGACAATCAATATTTATTGTAATTGAATTCAAAATTTTAAATGGTAAATCAAAAAATCCCGCCGTTTCATCAAGTCATGACAAGAGTATAATCGTTCTTTTTTCAACTGTAACAATTTGAATTTGCAAACAACATCTCAATTAGTATTGACGGATCCATTTATTTATTTTAAGCAGGTAAATTCTCATTAATAACTGAAGCAACACACATCACGACTTTTTTTATTACTTGAAACATTCCGTTACTATACTCGTATATTCAGTAAGATACGATTACAATGAGCATATAATGAACTTACAACCAATATAAACAACTCATAAGTAGCGCAATGTGATGCATGTTCGATTTATGAAACGGATTTTCCGTTTTAGGTAGCAAATTATTTAACTGGTGTTCCATAATATAAAGGAAAATGATCGTGGAAATACGTTTACAACTATCTTATCTCTCCTATTTTTCTACAAACGTTCCTTCTACTATCTTAATCATCAAAAAAATGATGACCCGAAAAGGATCAGGTGAAAGGAAGGTATTGAGCAGAAGCCTATTGCAAAATTTCACAGAAATGGGTCAACGAATCTTGAAGATGGCAGCACCCGTAAATTAAACAAAGAATAAAAAATAACTCTGTCGAGGTATGAAAAAAACAAGAAATTCAAGAAATGGAGAAAGCCGAAATCACGCAATGGGGGTAAACGAAAAAAGGCAGACAGTTCGGATGACAGCGATGATAGTGAGGAAGATCAACGCAGTATATCTAATTCCGTTTCTGAGTGTGGTGTGTGTCTGTGTGTGTGTGTGTGTGTGTCTATGTGTGTGTGTCTATGTGTGTATCAATTGACAGTATCTTAGATGAAGACACACTGGCTGGAAAAAGGTATGACGATATAAATATGATGGGAGTGACGGAGAAATTGAGGAACATCAAGGTTTGAGTATGGATGATCTGGAGGCAATGAATGATCTGACAAGACCCACTAAAGGTTTATTTTTAAATTAAAATGCCTGAAATAGCGCATTTCATTTGGCCGAACATACATTACAGGACAAACATGTTGACGAATATTCAATTAAGACCAAAATTCCTGAAGCTATGAAATTGCGCAACATGCCTGCTACAGTTATGTAACTTTGATACCTCTGTTGTGTGCAATTTTATGCTTTAAGTACAACGAATATTGGGTGATATGGTTCAGAAAGAAGTGCATGGGATGCGCAATACAATTTCAGTCATGGTGGAATGTGATCAGAAACTACAAGATGATATGAGCTTTATGATATCCTTCGGATGCATCAGGGCTGGCAGCTCATAAAATTAAACGTGAAGATGAACGTGTGGAATTAATTGAGCGTAGATTGAGTGTACTAGGATACGTATTCAATGACTACCTATTCCATATTGTTATTGGGAAGTGTATTTTTGGACACTGTAATTCTTTGTTCTCCGATTTGGATCCAAAACTTTATGTACGACGAGAAACTTCTTCTTACAATTTTTTCTCACGCCAGCCGACCTATGGAAAAGATAAGTATAGCACAGATCTGGGGAAAGAATACAGTACTTCTTTCAGAGGTATTATGCTAACAGCTCTGCATGCCGTGTAACATGATAAACTGCAATGGTTTTCACCTGATGTTATTGATGTTGAGTTAAAACGCTCTCATAATGTAATTCAGTCGGAAGATACCGTCAATCGTGCTGGACTAAAAAACTCTGAAGGATTTGATGCAAAGTTGCGATCGCATTCTTCAATCAGTGATATGAAGAAGGTGACGCAACCAACCTTTCTAAATACTGGATAGAACACCACAATGGACTGTGATTTCTACATTTCATGGAATAAAATAACTTCCTCCAAGCGTGAAAGTAGAAATATGACAGATATTGAACAATGATCATTGCGAAGCAAGAATGAAAGAAAATGACCCATTAAATTGCAGAGAAAGGAGGTCTCATAAGCCGCCGCGATGAGACTATATGGTACAATAACTTGTGTCATGCATTGGGCCAGTAAAGCAGGTAAAGCAACCTTCTTTTACGAACTTGGTTTTATATTTTTGGGATGTATGGTGCCCCACCCGTAGCGGATTGGGGGTACCCGTCGTTGAAAGGCGAGATGGCAGAGACTTGTGGATGAGATCCCGTCACGACGGTGGACTGTAAACAACGTCATGAAAATGAGGTCGTAAGATCAGACGATCCCGTTCTTCGACAAGGCCAGTGGTGCCCTGATGGGGCCGCCAGGTGGGGGAGCACTAATAGATCGTCCTTGTCCGGCCTGTTTGGGGACTTGTCTGCTAGTTAGTTCGCTAGGGTTGATATGAGTCGGGGCGAAGGTTGGGGGTCTATTTCTCACCAAATGACAGATGTTCGTCTCTTTGGCGCCTATTTGGCGCCGGCGAGACGGCTTTTGTTGCCTAAAACTGGTCTTGTTTACAGACCTGTACGTGCAAGCCTACAGGAGTGCAAGAAATACACGTTGTGATAGGAAAAAGGGAAAAACGTGGGAAAGGGGGAAATTGGAGTGGAGACTTGTGGCCCGTACAGTAGGGGAGGCACGGAAATAAATCATCCAATTGATGTGGGTTGCCCCTCAGTACCCACTTCCAGGGTACTACTGGATGGAAGAAACATGGTACCGGCGTGTCTCAAGAATATTTAAAATTGTCATGGGCAAACATAGATTCTTCAAAATCAACGACGGAGAGTACCAATCCACCAACGAGATCCATATTTACACATATTCCGACATTATCACATATGTCAGTTGATGAAGAATTGTTTCAGTAATATGATGAAGAAGAGAGATTAAATATGGATGAGAATAGAAACATCATGGAAGATTTCATCTTGGATCATGGACAATTATCCTCATTGTCGAGCATGATTTTAATGTAATGGTCATTGAGGATGACAGCACAACTACCGTATCGAAGAAACGGAAAATAACTATTTTCAAGAAGAGAATGCGTCGCGCAATCTGTATTATCGATGCAGTATGCAATATGATTGCATCTTACTCAGATATTGGATCTTGTAACGGTACAGGTCTTGATAAACGTTCTATGATTCTAACTACAGATCCAAATTCTTTACGCTGTATCTTTGTGTTAGCTGTCTATATCAGACACATGATTTAACGCATTTTTAATGATGTTACGGAGAATGGTATATCATGGTTGGAGACTGATGTTAACAAGGAGGTGAAAAGGCTTCACCAATCATTTCGGAAATCATGATCAACAATTTTCAACCGACCCCAACGAAGCAGAAGGACATGCTGGATCCATGGATTTTGACGATAACAAAGCAGGAGTATAACGCTTTGAACGTTGAACCTCGTCAGAAATATCGAAGATGCATAAACTATGAAGATGTAATTCCATTACAAGCAGACGAAATTTCTGTTGACGAAAGTTTGGGAATTTTCATTATATATAAAGTTATATAAATTATCATTGAATGTGGTGATATTTAACAGTTACATTACAGAATAAAATCACAGTGTAATTATTGAAAAATTTCTGAGATGATGTCATAAACTACATTATAATTAACGTGGTAAAATAAAGTATTCATATGAAAAATGTTTCCGCTCATTGATCTTGAATTTAGTTCCCATTCTCTAATCAAACTAGACAGCTGCCGCGACAGCGGCTTTGAACAAATCTTTGCAACATACATCAACGTACCTTTGATATCAACGTCTCTACAATTACATCAAACAATAAATTATGTCATTTTCAACATAGTTTCATTCACTTCACGAACATTATGCTTAATCAGACCTGTAATCGGCGGAACAGGGTCCGACCAAACTATTGGTCTGATATTTTATGTGAAAATGAGCTGCAAAGACTAATAAAAATGCAGACGGAGCAACAAGTTCAGTCTGCACCACAAATTGAACATCGTCCTCCCCATTACACCACATAATTCAACATCTCGAACGATTTCAAAACAAAATCTTCCGCTCTCACAAACAGACTCAACAAATGACAACATCACACAGACAACAAACCCAGTAAATTCTTATTAATTAGCTAATGTGACACCGCCATCACCCCTAGAACCAATATATGAATCTAACCATGGGCTAGGAGATATACAAACAGATACTTTTGAAATGTTCCAATTTTGTAACGGGGAACAACTCAATGAAAGTAACGACGAGTATGAGTTCGATGATATGCAATAAGGGATACCCATAATAGGTGTAACCCTCCTACAAATAGCATCACAAAGTGATGTAAGAGCAGGAACAGCAACTCCAATAACGGAAAAGGAGAGGCTGCGATCATCAGAACGTCTCCTTAACTTAATGAAGAGTAATGTAGTAAACGATTCATGACAGGGCCATTTCTATGTTTGTTAAGGTAAGATACACTTTGATGGCATATGATCATATGTTGAAGGTATTGAGCGACAGTAATGAGTGAAATACGTTACCAAGTCTCTCAACATTGCGTCAGTGCGTTTTATCTATTTTATCAATTGTGTATTTGATACTTCACGGGTTTTGAGCTTATAAACTGACGCAGGGGTACGGAAAAATGTAATAGTGGTAAGTCCCAGTTCACGAACAATAGTGGACGCATTAACTCCGTCCATATTTGAACATATTTTCTGCATCAATGGATGTGTGTGTTGGTGTACAATAGAAACAGTCTCGGTATTGGATAACGGAAGAATACATAAGTCTGAAATATAGACCAACCCTAATTATCTCTCCCCCTCTTTTAATGTTCTCGTAAACTGTGTTCCAGATCGTGTGTTTATAGATGATGTAATTTCCATTGACCTGCCACACATGCCAAAAATATATGGTACTTTTATATCACCACATCTTCGATCAATTGTTTCTAGGTTCCAATCTTCATTCAAGATGACTGCAAGAACAAATTCCGTGTATATTATTCGAACATCCGCAGATGATTCGTGGACTGAAGTAAATTTAAACAGTCTTTCAGAAAAGGAGAGACAGGTATTCAGTTGGATCCAGACCAAAACATTATCTTCACAATATGAACTTCATACATTTTGTGAAGGTGACGTATCGACTCCAGGAACATCAACAACGGAAAGAAGAAACTTTACTACATCAACAGGCATAAGTTCCAAACAAAGGCGTTGGAATAAAAACAGATGTGAACCTGAAAACAACAGTGAGAGTGAAACTTCTTCTGATAAGACAAGTGATATTCAGTTCCTATCTGGAGACATATTCGTTTTTCTTCGTCTTCAAATCAATAAAGTCATTGATGTCGGTTCAGTGGTCATTTATCCTTTTTTGGAGGTGTACCGGTATTACAAGAAGTAGCTTAGTTATGTTCTTTAGAGTTGGTAATGATGTTGAGTTTTTGAAACATTCAATAGTGATATTCGTAAAAGAATCAATCCCAAGAATGGTGAAAGATGGGAAATGTTCAACGTCACGTCAAGTGAATAATGAAAAATTAAAGATGAGCGCCTAAAGGAAAGCTTCAGGATGGATCTCTATATTTTGTCTACCGCAGATACTATATGCCGATGAATTTAACCCACGTTCAGCTTTCTTTCCACGTGGAGCTGTATACGGCGTATATGTGATTCCATTAGTACTTCCTCTTCATCAACGCCTTCATCAATCTTCCATCCGAACTCTATCTATAACCCCATCAGAAATTTCTTCGAACTTAATTTTGTATCACGTCATCTCTGACATAATTATCAGAAGCACAACAGGTTTTAATATTATTGACGCACATGGAAATGATGCTCGTATGTTTTTGAAAGTATCAGGTTTTGTGCGAGATTACCCTGCTTTGTCAGGATTTTTTGACGCTATAATGCACGGGAAGGTAGCACCATGCACACATTGTGTCTTTCAACGACGAATGAAGACCAATTCATCATGTAATGCATACACCACGACATCATACTCAAAAAATCAAAACTTTAGTCGAAACTTATTTAGATCTACAGCGATGCGATATTCTGGTGCTTCTTCCAGCACGTATAATTTGATAGAAATGGCGGGAGGTTTTATTGAAGATGTAGATGTTGGAGTTAAGTGTCCATTGTTCAAGTTATCGAAAAACTTTAATCAGTACGTGAAAAATACCATTGGACGAATACGGAAACCGTATCTTATCAGGTACTCTCAACTGCTTTACTAACAATGCAATTGCTCCTGATCCTTTCTTCACTGGTTTAACGAAAGTACTGCTACAGCGCTGCTTTTATGAAGTTCACGGCTCTAGAAAACATTTTGAAATATCATTATGCGATGCATTGCTATCACTAGCTATGCATGGTGACTCCTTTGTTTTTAATCACTCTAAAAATACATTACTTTGTATAAGTATGTCTACAACATATTCTCTTCTAATTGTCCTACTTTTAGTTTTAACTGCATGCTCGTTATCTACAGCTAAATTGCTTAGAATTGGTAAAGATTCTGAGCAGCCTTTTCTCATTTACATTTTGGTGGCCTAGTATGAAAATATATCGGAAACATGAAACAGAGTTTGTTTATAGAAATGAAAATTACTAATATCACGGATCGCAAAGACACTTGGCTATGTTAAATGTTCGAAAGGTTCATGATTTGTGTAAAAGATGTCCACATCTCCAGCATTTTGGCGATAGACCTAATGTACAACGATTACTCGAATTATTTACAGTTACTATTCCAGCATTTGGACATGCCTTTTTCGTTACGGAGATCGTATTTGAATCTTCCCATCAACCGCTGAAGTTCTGTTTGCCTCGAAATACAAATTTAAATTCACACACATATGCAATTTATTTAGTCTTAACAAAAGACTGGTTTACTAGACCCTCATATTGTTGGTAACCGTCGAAAAATGGAGGCAAGAATGAAAAAGATTTATATATGACAGCTTTACTTCGTCTGATGTGTGGAAATAACTACCTAAACTTATTCTGCGAAGATTACGATAAATATATTGAACTTAAACAAATTCGAAACCTTTAATTCAGGAATGCTTGAGTGGAATAGTATCAAATCAGTTACAGTCGTGGTACCGTCCATGTGATAATGATAACTACAAGAGAGTAGTATGGATAGGTATTAAAATTACAGGAAAAGAATCTACAGAGTTCCTTAAAGTTGAGAACCGAACAGATTTTTCAAAAATAAAACAAATTCGGGAACATATCAGCTTTTGCTCAGGTCAGACTACAGACTTAAACATTTTCTCAAAGGATAAATACAAAAAGGAAGATAGAAATTCAGTATCATCATCATACAACCAATACGTGATAAAAGTCGGTTCAATATTAAAACAAATTTTAGATCAGACTTCAATCTCACAAAGTGGGACTCTATTGACGCCCATAACAAAAATAATAGGACAAGTATTCTTGTTTTGGTTTTGGCACTTGCTGGTGGGGAATCTGATACACCTTATGTCTCAGTTTCGTAAATTTGTCTTATCGAAGGAAATGTGAATAGGGCAGCAGTAGACATATAGACAACACGAATTATGATTCTTTCTAATTCGGTGAGAAACGTTGCAGCAATACATGCGTGCCACTTGGATGGAAATTTCCATCTAAATCCAGCTGGGAGATATATTGAACATAGTGTAGATATTGATAATGGCGGGCATTACTTTTTAATACATTGGAACTTCGATGCTTACCTTGCCCAGCATAAAACAATGCAATTCATATTTTTTGCTAAATAATTATCGTTTATCCAACTGCTCTTTTCTACAAGCATGTAGATATGCACGAATTTATTGCTATATTATTTGATACTTTTATAAGTTCTAAAAATAAGTACCGTTTTATCATCACATGATTGAGACTTTCAATAATTAAAATTATGCACTACAAAACAACTATTTGATAATTTTCCGAACGATGAAATCGTTTACTGGGTCCATGCTTTTTCAAAAATTACAATTATGAACTACGAATAAGAAATTAAAAATTATATTACTTATCGAACGATGGAAATTTTCCTGTTTTCATTGTTTTCAATAATCTTAATTTTCAACTACAAACCATAAAATCATAATTTGGTTTCTTGTCAAATGTCGGTGGTTCATAATGTATTCATTGCAGCGTACACGATTTTTATATCCACTTAATTGGATGCATAGCGTAGTGGAAATGACTGTGTTAATCAATAAATTTATTAAATACATCAACATCACACTAAAGTAACATAAATTTGAATTACTTTATCTATAAAATTTGAAACGTTTCCATCACACAGTGTGTTCAAATGACGACTTCATCGTCGTCGGACCATGGTAACAGGCATATGTTCAGTTTGAGGCTTTTCATGAAGGACCGGAGCTGCATTCAAAGCAAGAAACTCACCACCTTGGTTCTTTTGCTTCAGTATACTGCTGTATACGTTCTTGTATCTCGATCACACCTGTAATACCGCGGAGCGGTCATTGGGCGACGAACAGTAAGAATACACGGGGCTACAGTAGAGGAGCTTTTTGACTGAAATAGGAGTCGGTCACTCTTTCGACGGTCTGTACGACCGCTCTCTCTCTCAGTCAAACGATTCTGTCGGAAGAAAATTTCGGAGGAAGCATTCTCCCTGTGCAACTTTGTGAAGGTCAAACGCAATTATTGGACGATATCTACTCGTCGCAACATGTCCTAGTCACCTAATAATCCAACTTGTGGTTCATCCTCTGCCCCCTTCACGACAGAAAAAGGCCGCTTAACTGCCTTCACCTATTTCAACTCAACATCTTTCGGCTTATCCCAGTCCATTGGCCTCCGAAGCCAATGAACTGATGAATTGTCGATGCCGAGTCGCCATCTACAATTTACCACTCTGGCAGGTTTCGTGATCGAGGTCAAGGCCGCTCCTCTTGCTCTACTCCACATTTCACCGTCTGACGCGGCACTGTTAACGCAAATCGCGGACGCACCGTGGCATCCAAGGACTCCTCCTCCGGTATTGACGGTTCCTCCAAATCACCCTCAAAATGATTCCCCCTTCGTCCATGTCGGGTCGTCACATCGCCCATGGAATTCAATCTGCGTGTCGACCTGGATAATTCGAAAACTGTGTTTCGGCCTGCAACTTCCTTCGTTCCATCCACCCCGCCCTCAGTTTTGGCGCCTGTATCATCTGTCATCTGACCAACGGCTCTTTGCGGAAGGGGAGGTTTCTCGTTGGATCCAGATGAGTTTGACTCGTCAGACTTTTGCCCATGTAGCCCTGATACTGTGATGAACGGCTATGTTCACTTCCTCCTTCGTGACGACTGAATCCGGAAAAATGTGATTTGTCATGTCTTGTACTACTCCGTCTACAACGAGGCATTAGATGTACGTTCTGAATGGACCAGCTCAGTTGCCTCGCTCCCCTTCTTCAGCCACTCCGTCCTTCGGGGGGACCTCTCCGATGTATACTATCATCTCCTCCCTAAGTGCCGCCAATCAGAGATATCTGTCGTTCATAGTGCTCGACTCGGCTTATATCCCGGCTTGCCTCAATTGCGGCCTTAAGGTCGCTCCATGGTTCTTCACCAAGGCTCTAAAAATGGCCGTCCATCATCTGCGTTTGATTGACCATCGGGTCTTCGCATATCTACATGATTTCGTTGGCACGTACTCCCCGGAGATCTCCGCTCATGTCACTCCAAACTATATGCAAGCGTTTTTGGGCTCGTATATTCCCTGTTCGACCGGTTGGACCTTCAACGTCATGCAACCAAAACCATCTTCATCAACTCCACCCATCTAAAGTTACTGGAGATTCTAGTAGGCATCGAGTGCCGACGAGTTTTTCTCAGCCACGCGAATTTGCACAAGATCATTCAATCCGCCTGTCATCTTTTCAGACACGCGCGGAGCCATCTTCAGCACATCCCTCCAAAAATGATCCACTTCTTCGCGGGGCTGGACAACTCAGTAGGAGCGCCTTCGTCGACGCTCGTTTACATCTTCGCGAGTTGTTAGACTATCTCAGCGGTCATATTCACCACTCTACAACCTCACCCCTTTTTCTATCAACCAGCCTTGTTCACGCCCTTCCCGAACAACGCGTGATTAATCATCTGTCACAAGCAGGTATGTGCGACCTTTATTGACGGTCGCAAACCCATTCCAATGTGCACGTGGCACACGAAATTTCGCCTTCAATGGCAACCAACCTGTTTACCAATGCGATCATTGAGCTGGGGCGATCTAGGACGGGGAAGTGTTGGTTACAGGCTTCTTCACCTATCTCGAAGAATGCTCTCACATCAACGACAAGCTCAAACTGAAGGCCGCTATCTATAGTCTGCAAAACTTCGCCGTCAACCAAGTCCCGTAAACTGTACATCTTCTCCATATCGATGGTCACTGTGCATGTTATGATTAACCTGACTTCCCGCTCCCCTCGTATTTTTGCAAAACTTCACATTCTGCGCGAACTGTTCGAGAGTGACGGGGTGACCGTCTCTACCCGCCATATTCCATCAATTTTCAACACATGGGCAGACTGTCTCATCTGAAGCCGAGTTTCATCAACTTTGTTCCGCATCTCACTGCTAATTGTCCTCTTAACAACTCTTTGGTTCGCACCACCTCCAAGATGGGCACTACTTGCTGGAATGGATCCCGCCTTCGTCGACCCCCATCTTTCTACCTATTACATCGCTTCTCTTCGTTCGGGCAAGGCGCTTTTTGGTTCATGGAAACGGTGTACTCATCATCCCTACCTGGCGCAATTAAACGTGGTTACTCAGCTCACCGTCGGTCGACGCCACACTTACCGTCAACGACTCCATCGCTTCACCTCGGCTACTGTTGGGCAGGTCTTAACTTCTTATACTAGTGCGTCTTACCAGTTTCATTGTTATTCGTTCGTCCTATTCTATGGTTCTTCGCACACCTGACCGCTTCTTGCGTCCTTCTGCACGGTTTTCTGTTATCTTTTTTCTCCTTTGACACGGCGTCAATAGGAGGACAGTTCATTCACCTGTATATGGCCGCTATTACGAAGCATCATCGCCGTCACGGATTAAGGACCCTACCGGCTCTTCCTTTGTTACAGTGATAAAATCAGGCTAATGTAGACTCTACTCTCAGCGGCGGGGGATATATCCCCTCAAAGAAGGGGATCTGACCCGGCCTCTTTCGTCATGAACTCTCTTTCGTCTTTATTAGCTTCTTTTTCGTCCTCTTCTATAAGATTCTCATTTAATTCTTCTCAGTGGTGTTGGGATTCCAACTGGATTATCGAGACTGGAAAATTTTTGGCAGTCTTCAACGTAAAAGGACGTTATTATCTTGCTGAATTCATTACAGATTGAGAATCTAAATTTAGAGTGGTTCGAGGCAGGGATGGTCAATCACATGGCTTTGAACAATCCCCATCTACGCTCTGGTAGTTACGTACTGGGTTGTTCTCATCGGTACTCAAGACACCAGGCTCTCAGTCGTCCTCAACCTAATCTCCGCATCTCCGCTAAACGTGTTTGTTAAGACGCAACTTTTGACATTTTCCTTTCACCGCCATCTGAGCATGAAACTGACTTGTCGGTCGCTCTAAAGTTGGTGGTATAAGTTCCTGCATTCGCGATCGGCGTTTCCAACACCGAAAATTATGCATCTTTCCGACCATAGTGAGAAATTTCTCTTCCACAACTACATTGACACTCCAAGCTCGTACTCCGGAGGCTGCACGGTTCTTCTTTGACCGCAATCAAATGTTGATAGGACGAGTCACACGCGTAATTGGTATATATCTCTAGTTTGCAGTAGTTATGTTGCTTTTAGGCTACATAATTTTGTTCATTTGCAGAACTGGTTAATATTCAACAGATGGCGCTCTATTTCGGATATGTTAATGCTGACTAGTTGGTTGTTTTTCTCATGCTTATTTCATCAAAATCTACCTGCAATTGTGGAACGAAGACCCGTTCCAAAATTCATTGTTTCGTGTGTTGAAAAGAGTCCAAAAAACCGAAATTTTGCCTAAAGATATCATAAAAATAGGAAATTTTAATAAAGATTACGATTGTTCATAAAGTATTTTTCAAGTCATTTCTGGTATATTTGATGTTGAAGAAGTTAAAACCCGAGCTCTAAGTTCCTTATTCCTGTGCTAGATGGCAGCAGCTCGATCTCATTCCAATAATAGTCCGTATACATAGATTAACGGCACAAAGAGAGCAACTATAGGACATTATGTGACCCCTCTTTCCATCTGAACCGACATAAAGAGTACAATAAAGCTTCTCACTTTTTTTGGGGATGTTTCCAGTTACGTTGAGGGGTAAATGTCGCATATCTTCACAATTGAAAAACTTGTCCACATCTCTTCTACATGAAGACGCGATACTCTTCAAACTATTTAATTCAACTTTTGTAACTTTCCCCGTTGTATATTCAGTTTCATACTGATGTTGTTGTGATCTTTTACCATGTTTTCTACAAAGAACATAACATCAGCATGGTTTAGGAGTTCTTCAGCGAGATCAATACTGAATTCAGTTAGTGCTTGAATGTTGTTTAAGCTCTGTCTAAAATTATCTAATGGCCGAAACGTTGAATTAGAGTCAGTCAAATCACCTCTTTGTACTAATCTCCGTGTTTATAAACGCGTGAATAACCAACGTTTTCAAAGTTTTAGTATCTAACATTTTGTTCCCATTTGAGGTAGGATGTCGTAGATCGTATTAATGCTCTGGTTTGTGCAGCCCCATCAACTCCACCTTTCATTTTTTGAGAAAAAGGTCTACATCTTGTGTTTAAAGAGCTTCACTGGCATTGATTTCATCAAATACTGATGGCAATGGTGGTGCTGTTACTTGGCGGCATGGTGGTCGGTGGTACAGTAGTAATGTTCATCTTGCGTAAAGTGTTTGATTTATGACAAATCTTGCTTGCCCGTTACCAGCCACACAATAATGCTGTTTAGTCGTCAGTGAAAACTGAGATAATAAACATTCCAGAATTATTGTACATGATTTTTTCGAAGTATTTACTCAGTGATTTCATTATTGCCAATTTCTGATTTGATACGGCAACGAGCGATACATTGGAGTTGTGGCAATAATCCTGTAACTAAGGTGATGTCTGTAGTGGATGTTCGGTTCCGTTCTTTGGACGGCTTGAAAGCTTCGTTATGTTGCCTTTAGGCAACATAGCGACCGTGACACTTTTTCAAAAACATTCTTCCTAACAACACTAGGCATATGATGGTCAGACACTCCAAATATCCCAAGTGTGTATCTTTCCAGAGGAATTACATAGAATGTACTGTTGAGTGCTTTTGAGATATGACTTTATTACATAAAATTGGCCCTTTGTGGCCCGAAAATTAAAAACGTGTACCTCGAGCTGATTTTCCGATACGTGTAAAAATCACGTAAAACTACTTCCGCATTCTTGATTTATGGATCAGGCATTGTGTGGACCTGAGGTGTAGACCGTGATAATCCATGCATATTTGATGTTTTTCGATAGTTAGTTCCGTCTTAGAAGTCTTTCTCACGAATAACAGCATCTTCGGCGTGATACCTATCTGATAAATTCCTTGTCAGATAAGACTTTCTGTTACCGTCATGTGCTGACTGCACATTCTACAAAGGTCCGATCTCAGAGACCATAGAATAGTTTTGTAATGTCGATCTTACTTCCGTCTTCATGGTATTTAAATTAACATCCTTACGAAGAAAGTTGAATTCTTGATATGATATTGATGTAGTTAAATTCTTAACTAAAATTCTTCCAGGGTAACTTTCATCAATTGAAGCACATGACATTTTTAAATTCTAAATGTGCTTGAAACTGTGAAATACCGGCCAAGGATTTGTTTCCAATCATACCAGATAAAATCAATACTGTAGCAATCATTATTATTATCGGCGCTTTAATCTATCACACCGAAAATGTGTTCGGGAACTAGTACATTTCATCTTTTTAGTTCTCTTTTTACCAGACCAAACGCACCATCACAACGATTTTATGTATGTCCTGTAACAAGAAAGTGCAGATTGATAATTGCATTGAGTCCATCAATTATCCGCCATAACAGATACCACAGTACAAATCTGTTTTTATTCTGTCCTTCACAGTTATCCGCATGTAAATTAAGTATCTTATAAGGAATCCTTTCTTCATTGAAATCAATCCCCATACTACAAGAATGATAAGCATAGCACAGACTTCATTTCCTTCTTTATGGTTTGGCCAGTGTGCTTCCGGCAACCAATAGATCATACCTTCTTCGAAGTTACTTAAATAAACAGCAAACAATTCAACTCTCAAAGAACTTGTAATGTGTAACTGTCCAGGTTGTCGAAGTAAGTGTGGAAGCTAGGCTTTTCCTGCAAAGTTATAAATGACATGAATCGATTCACCATCTGGATCAATCGCAGCTTTTTCAATTGACTCTTTATAAACAGAAAATTCTGATTTTTCTTCATCCCTATGTTTAATTAATGAATCAAGTAAACATTGCTTAGTATAAATATTGTTTGATGTTGTTATAGAATTTTTCCAAAAATGTACATGAATCGCATAAATCACTGCCTTTTTTCAAAATTCTTAGCCATGGTACATGTTCATTCCATACTTTTATGAATGCATTCAACGGTAACGAATCAGTTGGATTTTTCTTTTTTTCTTTCTGTACATATTGTTTATCGACCAAAGACTTCCACCTTTCTTTATACTTTAAGTAAACACTTTTTCTAAGTGTATCATTAGATAGTCACCTAACTGGTGATGTATCCGATGATCTACGGCGTGTTGGACAAGCTAATGAATTTAATTCTGCAAAATTCTGAAGAAAATATATGCTTTGTATTTATTGGAAAGAACAACTTCCTTTTCTTGAGTCAGACCTTATATTATTTGTTTTAAATTCAAACTCATTATTTTCATTGACATCACTCACATATTTATTAATTGTTGACGGATTTAGTTGAACTATGGACGCAAATATATTTCTGCATACTCTCTGACCTTTCAAACAATATACATTTGTTGTATTACCGTCACCATCATTTGTTTTTCACTTTTTCTTTTTCGTTTTACTATTGTTCGATATACCACTGGAAATAAGATCTTTATTATTATCTTTTCTGGATGACAAATAAAGAAGCATAGCTGATACAGTGTTTTGTTTTTCGAGTTTGGAAAATTTTGCAAATGAAAGGGAAATATCTCTGAATATATTAAAGTTACTGGTTGGTAACGCATTTGTACGTAGAACTATTTGTTTCGAATTGTTGTCGTGTGCTACTTCTTCGTTTGGCCCATTTCTGTTCACATTCATCCTCCTCCTCCTCTATCAAAGCACCTTCATCATCACAGTTATCAAATACGTTATTATTGTCTTGTACAATCACGCCCTGGAGTAGTTCGCTAATGAATGTGTCTTTGTAGAAGTTCGTCTTCATGAAAATCTACGCACCAAAGGGGAGCTTCTTGATTGGAAAAAAAGATTTGCAAAAATCTTCGGAAAAAAGCAGAATCGAAACAAAAACAAATGAAATGTGTCCATTACTAATTGTACCATAACCTCTTAACTACCGGCGAAAATTTTGCAGTGCGTATATTGCTGTAAAGATGAAGTAATCAGATTTACAGTGATATGCCTAACCTTAATTGGACCTAAAAGTACATTCTATGTAATTCCTCCGGAATGCTATTCGACATTAAAGAACGTAACTTGGGGCCGTTCTATAAGTTTTTTTTCGGAAATCAGAAATAAAATCAAAAAGGGTATTTAATGAAGTAGTCAATGAGAGGCTGCCGAGAAGGACCCAATAAAAACATGTTTTGATTCAATTTTTTTCTGATCGCTTAAATTGTCATTTTGATTAAAATCAAAATGACAATTTGTCTCAATCAGAACATTCTGTTGCTTGGCACGACTAAAGTGAAGTAAGGGAAATTTGTCATTTCTTGGTATGCAATTCACGTCGGCTTAACCGAAAATTATTATTGTCGTTCCAAAATTTGGAATTTAAAATCAACAGTCACATAACCCCGCTTGCATTTCAAGGAACCAACTCGCACAAGTAGATCTTCAACCCCACATCATCTACGCGACCCACACGACGAATGAAGTACTTCCTTGATTTCCAACCCACGCAACTCGAAGAAAAAAGTACTTTGTTGATTTCCTATCAACACAACACGACGAACAAAGCAAAGTTGAACAGTATTTATTATCATCAACACAACACGACGAACAAAGAAAACTTGAACAATATTTATTTAATATCAACACAACGCGATGAATAAAGCGTTGAACAATATTTTATGACCATCAACACAACACGTAGAACAAAGCAAAATTGAACATTATTTTATGATTAAACCTACAACAAGAAAAAAAAAGCAACGTTGAACTCAAAGTTGACATTGTTTTCTTATTAAACCTACAACACGACGAACAAATCAAAGCAGAAATTTATTTTATTATCAAAAATACAACAAGACGAACAAAGAAAATGTGAACACCAAGTTGAAAATTATTTTATTATCCAACCTACAACACGACGAAAACAGCAAAGTAGAACACAAAGTGGAACATTATTTTATGATTAAACCCACAGCACGGCGAACAAATCAAAGCCAAAAATTCTATTATTATTCACTCTCCAAATCACGTCTTTTAAATTATCCATCCGGAACGGCGAACAAATACAAGTTGAATATTATATTTTAATCAACGTTTTGAAGCACATTATTGATATTTTATTGGCAAATCACGAATAGCATAGTAAGGTGTAAAATTAGAATCGTCATTTGATTGATTGTCAATAAAAAAAATTCAATCACAGAGCGCTCACGATGTACATGGATCTCATCAAGGGGAAGTTGACATTTTCAATTTAATGATGTGAACACAGTCCACAATTGCACCGAAGATTACAAATGCTCGTTCATATCCCCAAAGCGAATCGGATGACAAAATAACAGCACCGTTGTTAGGAGATACAGAAACTCCTTCAAAAAAAATCAACAGACGCAATGCACGATTCGTGACACCATCGTCAATGAACGAAGCAATAACAGTTGCTGAATTGAACGGGCTATCTGGGGATGAAATGAACGGGTTTTTAAATCTTTAAAAGTATTAAATTCCCTAAGGCTCAAAAAGGAAATGAAAAAGGAAGTAATCGCCACTAGGTTGTATGAACTTAAAGTTCCAATGACTTCAGTTTTTGAGGTAATGATGTACCGAACCAGGAGCGATCACGTAATATCCGACATTGCATTGACCGTGTATCACTGTGCGACGATTAATGTTCATGTAAGTTCGGGTAATGGAACAGGGAAGAAATTGGTATGGACAAATGATACATCCTTAAAAAAGGGAGTTGCTTCAGAAATTTTGACGCCTACTAAAAGCACACCTGTGAAAACCTCTAAGTCACCGCGTCGTGCGGATTTTGAAATTTCAGAATTCACACACATTTTACCCGTTTTGGCTGATCTGCGCATGCTTGTTGCCCAACAACAGATTCACACATGTCGAACTGGACAAGAACTGGACAGCCAACCAGTGGATCCATGGGATGAACATATTGTGCCGCTCTTGAATGATGAAACGTTCACACCATCGGTTGTTGATCGTCCTTCGGGTGGTATTACTTGTTCAGACATTGCAGCAATTGAGGCTTCAACATTTGTCTGTGAGCGTGAATCGTCCGTTTTAAAAATGAAGTTCGCAAAATTGAAATCACAATATGGCACGTGTGTAATCCATTACGAAGCAAGCGAGCAGGGTGACCCTGAAAATTTTAATGAATTTTTACAGAGTAGATCCTACATTATGCACACCCACTGCTTTGTGAAGAAATACCCGATTCTTCAGTCAATGACAACACGGTCGGTTCTAGTAGAATCACAGCGGGAGGAGGGTATATGCGTGGAGAGTGACGATGAAAATGTAACAACGCGTAATGAGGGGGCCGAGAAAATCATCCGCTAATTCAAGGAAAATAGGAATTAGCAGACTGGAGATCCTTAGTGCGTTGGTGCCGATTTTGCAGACGGATAGCAACACACAGCATGCACATGATGAGGAATTAAAAAGGCAAAGGCGGAGACTATTCAGGCATTCAGAAGCACATTAGAGTCTATTTAGAAGACATAACGCATGCGTGACATGCCACAACGGAAGAGCAAAGATTAATGTATGAAAGTTTACTTGAAACTCTTATGATGAAGTTGAAGCAAATCGTCTAGACGACCGTCTTACAAATCCTAAATTAAGTAAAGTCTGAGCAATATTATCTCTTAATGAAGAATTTTGTCTTCTTTTGCGTACATTACTAGGTTCTGTATGCAACATATTTTGGAAGTGAATTATGGGTTCCCCGTTGACATCATTGTCAACGTGATTGGCTGGGCATTAGAGCCCTTTATCAGGTCCTTTTTCTGCAATGCAGTTGCGCAATTTGCAACAAACCATGACAATTTTAGTTGTATTTTGTACAGGAAACTTTATGGGCGACCATATAATTCCACACCGATTCACCAAAATACCGAACGTCTGTTCCACCACTATGCGACATGACGAATGATAAGAATTAAAATAGTCTTGTTCCAGGGTGACCGTCCCGGAGTACTGTGTAGTCATTGAACCTGTGTTATGGTACGCTTCATCACCTACAACGTGTGCCCACGACGGGAGAACGGATTGTGATAGAACTTCATGTAGGTTAGTGCCTTCTGTTTCAGTGGAATCATGAGTACTGCCGGTATGTTTTGCACTGACAAATAGGAATTTTTAGTCAGCGCTTACTGCAGCTTGTACAACAATGGTAAAAAGCCCTTTCTATTGTAGTGCTTTCGAGGATCTTTAATTTGGTCTGAACGTGGTTTCACAATCGCCACTATGATTACATCCAATTCTGCGACAAAGCCGTTCAACGGTGACCTCCGCATTTTTCTGAACTTCTCCGATTCCTCCCGAAATTCCTGTTCACTTAATGGGAATTTCATTTTCCTTATTTCTTCGTTTAATATGTCAATAGTTTCATTGAAAACTGAATAGACAATAGATTTTGCCACGCCATAAGGCAAACTAACATCTAAATTCGACGCCCCTCCCAGGATCCTCAACGTTATCATTAGCATAATTTCGACCGTGACAGGTCTGTTTTTTTCAGAGTCTTTTTTTGTGACCGTTCGCAAAACTGTTTAATTACGTCCCTCAACCGAATGAATTGCTGGAATTTCATTCGATACATCCTGTGGAATTCCGACTCCGTCAACTGTCTGCAGTGTTCTTCCAAATTAAATTTTACTCGTGCTTGTACAGGTCCTCTTCGTTTACTCTCATTTTGAAGAATTTCTTCAAACACACCCCGAAGAACTTGTTTCAAAATTGGGACCAATAATGTCCTTCTCTTGTGGCGTGTCAAAGCTTGTTGTCGTCGCATTTTCATAACACCTCCCATCGTTCCGTGACTCGTAGTATTTTTTTCTAAATTGCGCTCCCCGCCGATTGTTCTCCATCTTTTTTGAAGACAGGGACACCAGTAGTCATCTGTTTTAACGTTCTTTTCAACCCCACATTTGCAATTTTTTCAATTTTGATCGCTTGCCACCATGCCGTCAACAGGATGACTACTGGTGTCCCTTGTAAAAACAGACGTCCGTGTTCTTACCGTTTAAAATTTTGAATTAACAAAACGTTATGAGTTGCTCATCGTTTCAAATTTTTGGCGAGTGGAGGTAGGTGCCACAAGAGTTGTTACAGTTGCAAGCCACTTGGTGGTGATTAGTTTAAAATTTTAGAACATAAAATCCGACTTTGATTTGGAAATCAAATTTACTCTTTATCTGCACAATTAAATATAGATTTATGTTCTTGACAATAATTTTGGCCTCCCCTTCTTTCTTATGGAAAGCCCCCTCCGTACACATTCGTCAACAAAAATTTTGTCGCTGACCCCCTAAGGCCCGTTATCTACTGCTACAAAACATTGAAACTGTAATTTTTTGTGAGGGCCGGAACTGTTCTGTATTTAATTTTCGTACAGTGTGGATAGGGTAATCATTATGTTACAACCCATCTGAAGAAAAAGGAACATTTGAGTCAGGAAGATTTTCTCGTGATAAAATTGTCACTTTCTTTTTTTCGTTTTATTTTCTAAAGACGACACCGACAACGGCAAAGATAACAACAACAACAAGAACTAAAAAGGCAACAACAACGAAAAGGCGAAAAAAATAGAAAAAGAAAGAACACCAGCAAAGGCTAGAACAACAACGTAGACAACGGCCACCTAAACAACAACAACAATAACGATAATAACGGAAGCTACAACAACAACATGCCACGAATTAAATTGAGTGAACAGCAACGGAGCGCGGCTATCCGTTCGATCAGACCCGGCAGGCGAGCAATGACGTTGGATGGGTGGATGCCGAAGGGCACGAAGCCAACATCAGAAAGACTGCGGGCTGAGATTCTCCGTCGAGCGAAGATATTTCCTCTGACTGTTCCGTGCCCTGTAAATTGTTTATGGTGCCGTTTTGTCTCCTGGCTGGAACAGAAGCACCAAAAGAAATTAATCAACATTCCCTTGCTTCGCCTGTTGATTCAATTGAAACAGCGAATCGACTAACACCATAATCGACGCCATCCATTGATATTGTTGAGGTTCCACAAAATACCCCCGTTGATCTACCATTACCGCAACCACCGCGATCAACGGAACCGCTGAAAATACCCTTAAGTCCTCCTCAACGCAATACATTTCCGTATGGTGGTCCAATACAAGCATCCTCTGATTAAAAAATGACTTCCACCTCCACCGCTCAATTAATTAGACGGAATCAGTCTCAATAACCATCTTCAACGTCCAAAATGAAGTGGAGTAATGCGATATGTGTGCCAAGGATGTTTAATGTGTTCTTTCACAAGAGGGAGAAGTTTCTTCAATGCGATAGGAAGTTGACACGATACCAACTGGACGCGAGAGATGTGGACTGGTTTTGGAGGACCGCAGCAAATAAATTCAATGAAAGTAATGTGCATGATATTGATTACAACCTGTTCGTAATGGACTAATCATATCCTACTAAGCTCCGTGAACTCGACTCCTTCTACCGTGAAGGTTACGTCGTCACTTCAACGAAGCTGAAGTCTGAATTTAGAGATTTACTATCGACGTTTATGAAAGTATATTCCAACTTTCAAAACTCAGGCCAGGGCTACTCTGATGTTAACAAAGATGACGTTGAATGAAATGAATACGAAGACCACGATGATGGAATTGATAATAAACATGTTTATTCCAGTCAATTCATTGACTTCTGTCAAGGAGATCTTTGTGTATTTTACATGTACTGCTTTTGTGTCAAGTATGACCTTTTGAAATCAGCACTTGTCACAATGCCGGAAGAATCGAAGCACGATGCTTATTCAGCGTCGCAATTGGTCCGCTCCCACGTAAATATCAAGAAACAAGACGACCACATGCTATCAACTTTATAACAGGTACTTGCGACTCCGATAAAATTGGATGTGGGTAATGAAAAGGCGGAAATAAATCTAGTAAAGCAGCAGAAATTTAAAACTTATGTGACGGCCCTTAGTTACGTTCTTGTAATAGAGCGTTTTGGAAAATCGGGCGTGGGTAATTGGTTGTGGTTATATTTGTGGGTACGTGTAAAAAAATAACGAATCTTAAAATTTTACGAGTTTGTGGAAAGTCATTTTGGAAAGTGGGTGGTATGAAGAAAGTGGGTAATGATATAACGTATGCAATTGTTGAGTGCAAAAAAATAAAAAGAAAAAGTTTTTTAAAAACCCACAAGTCGAACCGCGAAAGGAAGGAAACACGCGGGAAGGGTATAGTGGCCAAGGCGTCATACGCGATCGGGCGGGCAACGAAATGGACGAAGCGGAGGTTGAACACATTTGCAGCTGCAGTGTCGTGCAACACATCCGCGATGATGAAGGTACGGCTGTACGAACGGTACAAGAATGAAAAAAGGGAATGAACAATTAAAGATAAGAAAACAGCACATACGTTCCTCCACCTTCAACATCGCGACGTACTCCGACCACCTTTCGTTGCACGACTTCCGATTCCGCGTGACGGACATCCAGAAATGAAAGAGACTACTGCTGTCACCGTCGGTGACAGCAGTAGAGTCTCTTTCGGCGCTGTTGAAATGTGACATTTTTTTGGCGCGCGGAGTACGGTTGAGTTGGGATGGGGTGGGAAGGGTTGGGAAGGGTTGGGAACAGCACGAAAACTGGCTGACGAAGCAGAAATTAAAAACCTAGTTTTTCACATGAAAAAAAATCAGGCCGACGAAGCATAAAATAACACACTACACTTCTTGAGAAATTCAATCATACACCATTTTTATGCAATAACAGAGGCTTTTTATTTACTATTTTTGATGAAAATAACCACTATTTAGCCATTTTCCCATTTCCAAAACGCTCTATTAAGTATATCATTATTTTATATAATTTTGAGGGCTTTTTATTTTTAAAAATTCAACTGAATAAGTTCAGTTGATTTTTTGAAATTAAAAATTAAAAATAAATTTCCAACTACTCTCGAAACGTGTTACTGGCTCACCATTGAAGCATGTATGGAACCCTCTGTATTGAATACGTACAGCGTTTAGCGCAGTAATTATTTGATTAATTGGAGAACATCCAAGTGTAACTATTTGAAACACTTTTTAAATTAAAATTTCACTGAAATTAATTAATTTCGACGTCAAATAGATTCACTGCTGATTTAGTCTCAGTTACTGTATTTTGGTAAATCAAGCAATTTTTAGAGCTTCGTAATTAGTATCACTGAGACTAATTTAACGAACTGGTGTACAATCCAACAGGCGAAGGATACAATGGGGTCTGGGGAATTGTACAGTACGTTATTGAAACGTCGAGTGATACGTTGTGCAATATGTATGCAGTAAAGTAATAATCCTAATACTATTATTATTAGGTTTACACGTATTCTATCTACATAATAATATTATGAGGTGTTTTCTGTCTACATAATAATATTATTATTATGTAGACAGGAAACACATCGGAAGGGGAAGAATATCCCTGCGATTGCCAGGAATGAATTAATTGCTATTTTCCGGAAATTGTACATCATTATTAGGAAACAGAAACAGTCAGTTTCCTACAACACGGACAATGGCTATGACAAAACAAGTCATACTACTATTAGTGTTCCTTACTGTAGTAGACGTGGCAAATTTTCGTTGGCTAGAGTTTCTAAAACTTTTAGAGTTTCTCAAATTTTACAACTTTACTTTTCGGGAGATGTATCCAAAATGGGTAATTTTCCCCTTTTCACGAATTTCGTGCTGCCTTCACGCCGAAGAAATGAGGAGAATCCATTACCTGTCTGCTGGTACCCCCATGAATTTTCCTCCGCTTTCCAGTGCACTTTTCAGATTTCAAATTGAGCGTGCTATCACTTATGGGCAAAAAAAATGCTAAGTTGAATCCGTACACGCATTGTGTTCTGTTTTTTGTCTTAATAATCCAGATATTTTTAAATGGACAAAGGCTTGTCTACAATGCAGGCGTATATATGTAAAAGCATGTAGAGAGGTCGATTCATGGGATTAATGAAATCCCCAAAATGAATTGAAGGACAGACTGAAATGGCTATACGGTATTGCATACAGTAGTAGGTGGGCAGATAAAACTCAGATAATTCGCTTCTTGTTCAACCGGAAAGTTAGCCAACGAAGAATTTCATTTTCTGTTCTGCTTCTGATGCTGTGCAAGAACACATTGAGAAAATATAAATCGCACTTTCGCTGTCCTTATTTGTGTTTGGTACGGATAGCTCACGGTTTTGACAATATCTTTTCTTCTTTTGGGTTAATGCGTGATTGGTAGTCTACCTCTGATTTATGGAACCAATACTCCATAATTCCCCCATAATTCTCCCCAAAAAACCCGTAAGTATGTGGATCCCCACCAGATCATGACAAGTCGATGAAATTGGCGCAATCGACGAAATTGACCCAAGTCGTTTTGATCCGAAAACAATTCAAAACAAATGAAGTTATGTGTTCTGTCCTTCTTCGATGAATTTAATTCGGTCACAAAACAGCTATAATTACCTCAGACATCAACATACAACACGCAAGCGGAAAGCACAAAACCTTTTGGGGTGTAGCGCTGTCTGACCATGTCCGATTTTGATAAACAATATATGTATGAATTGATATGAGTTTGTCGGTAGCGTTCATGGCCTATCAGATTAATAGGGGTTGTAAGTTCAGATTGAGAACGATATGTATGCAATTCTCGTTGCGGAAAATGTGCGGTTTATTGGATTTGAAATGTCACGGGAAACAAAAACATCTTGTTTCCCGTGACACGTGTGGAAATGAAATTATCGCGAGCCAATAGGAGGATGAACTCATAGCAACTACAGTAGTATTGGTGCTGTAAACAGACAATGGAAAGGTTGCACTCAGCCCTTACCTTCTTTCCTTCTTTCCCACTTTCCTCGTCTGACCAATGATAATCATCCAGAAATGAGCTGATGATCGTTGATTGTGATGAGATAAAAGTGTAGTGAATAGTTTCTGATAAATCAAGTGATTCTTTTATTCAACGATGTCTTCTTTTCAATAGCTTCACTCTGACAGTAATTTATGACAAATATACACATCACTAAAATTGTCGAAATATACATGATGAGAAACGAAAGATTGCGTACTATGGTATGGTGTGCGCACGGTGGAGACCTCTCTAGCAAGTATACAGTCGGAATGAGGAGCGTGATACCGAACGGTTGACACGAGTAGTGTATGCCGTCGTTGAGGTTTGTAGGGTGTCTGCGTGTGAACGTGTGGTGTGAACTGGGGAGGATTATTATTTTAAGTAGTCTATGTTTATGCAATTAGAGTATGGACAAATACTGTAGAGCAACAAGGTGCACAAGCAAAAGGGAGTATATGAACGGTAAAAATTAAGACTTACTTGACTTAGTAAGAGCATCTACACGTGCTATATTTTCGAATCAAATTTTGTGAAAAGTTCACATTAAATGTCCCGCATGTCATATTTGACATTAAAATAAAATATTATTGTCAAATTTTGACAATAATAGTTGGTTTTGGCAAACGGAAAAAACTATACTATACTAAAAAAACAGTACCACAGCACTGAAGTTGATTGAACTATAGTTTTTGGGCTTCAAGATTTTCATAAAAGTGCTGTTTTATCGTCAACTTTTTCTGTACTTTTTATACTTATTGTACATTTTGGGCCCTTGCTCCACCTTCCAAATTTTTTCAAAAACTCTGTATTTGAATTATGTTATCTTCAACTGCCGGCTGTAAAAAAAATTAACCGCCGGCGGATGTCGAAAAATTATTACACGCGGTCGCAGTGATCAAATTCCTCTTCTTTCCAACTTCACCACCATCAAACAATCAACATGGCAAACAGGAATGTATCAAAATCACAAACAGCGGATCCTGGTTCAACTCGTGAACAGTTTACAACAGATCAAACGGTGATATCCCCACCTCCTCCTACGTTTAATGAAACCCACAATGCGGCCTTCCCCCTTAACCATCGTTTATAACAGCTCGCAATCCGGAACCTTCTCCTCCACCTCCGTTTGTAACATCTTGCACTGCAGTGAACCCTTCCCCGTTTAGGAACAATAATGCTGCGGTTGCCTCGTCTTCCAAAATAGTGAAAACCGAGTACACCTCCTTTCCCAACCTCCCTATTTCAGCATCAACTTCACAAATGTTTTGCAAGAAAAAGATGGGTAGATCTTCATCCAGAAGCGGAAGTGGGAATGTTGAAGGCAGTACAAGAGCATGGTGTACATTTGGCTGCGTTTGGAAGGGCGAATGCATTGTTCAAAATTATTGCAGAACTCATGAACGAATCAGGATTACTCCCGTGGACAACATATACCAAAAATTGTAGGGACTGTTTCAAATATTTAATAAAAAGTTGGAAAAGAAGCGACAAATACAATCAGGCAAAGTCCGGGACTACAGAAAACTTCACAGAATTTTAGAAACTGTGTGCCGATTTAAGTTCCGAGGCTTATGACGTTGGGCTTGAACGCGCTGTGGAACCTCGAAAGAGTACCGGTACCGGACGAAACGTTGATTGATGCAGGTGTTGAGGTTCGAGACACAGCCATGAACCGCCGTCAACTTCGAGACAAACGTGAACGTTACATTGAAGCATCTTCAGATTCTCAAACAACTCCCACTGTAAAGCGTCGTCTTTCATGTACTGATGACATGTCCATAGATATTAATTCTCTGGAGAAAGCCGAAAAAGCAAGAAATTATGTCCAAATACGGAACGAAGAGCGTGAAAACAAATGCATGTGCATGGATTCGAAACATTTTGAGTTTGAGAAGACGGTACATAAAACAAACAAAAGTTTCGAACAGAAAAGGATACGAATTGAAGCGAAACGGCTCGAATACCAAGCTCAAAGAGACATAATTCAATCAAAAGAACGCAAAGAAATGATGGAGTTGTAACGTGAAATGTTAAAAGGAATCAGGCAAAGTGATTCAAATCAATCCGAAGAACGTGTTGCTTCATTGAATGTTCTGAAGGAGCTACTGAAGACTTTACGAATGGTGAAAAAGTCGTTTTTTTTATTGTAAACCAAATATGTATTCTTTCAAAGATGGAGGTCCACATTTAAAGAACTGGCTTGTCTGCGATCCATACAAATAAGCCCTGAAATTCCACAAAAGTGCACCTACTTTGTATTGTAAAGCTACTGGAGTGATCCCTATTATGTTATTACGAGTAAAATCGATGTGCGTGAAGTAATTCTTGATTGCTTTGAAACATTCTACCAAAGTCCGTAGTCAGTTCATTTCTTTGTTGAACGTGTGTGGCATTTCCCTCAAAGAAGCCCTCTGATATGCTATTTGAAAATACGAACGAAGTACATAAGCACTATCACTATAAATATAAAATTGCCTCCCATCGATTAGCAATGATATTTCAAGTGCAGCCTCTACATCAGAAACTCTGAAAAGGGGCATTTCCTGTCTTCGTGATTCTAATAGACCAAAAAGGTGGAAAATAAGTCCGTCAGGTAGGCTAATAGATTGAAACTTCACACCATTTCTTTTTTTGTGTCCCGAATATGTTGCTCCTCGGCTAGAACCTTTCGGACTTGCAATAAATATATGTGTTCCATCGATGAACCCTACACAACTGTCGTGCGGTGCCCCATTTTTTCCAATCGATTCTGCATAATGTTCGAACCTCGTCCGAATAAATTCATCTTAGACCTCAGTGATTAGTTTACCATACTTTGAATTGAAAAATTCTAAACACTCGCAGAATATTTCGTTGAGAACACCCAGAGTCTTTCCAAACTCTAAATCCAGCGTGGACCATCTGTTTGCAGTACCCTGCCTCTGACACATCAAACGGAAGGAAAATGTAAAAGCTGTCTTATATCTTTTAGTGGTTTTCATTGCGTCTGACCGCTCACATGTTTGTTTCAACGTGAGTATGTCTTCTTTTCCGAATCTATAATTCTGAAGACATACCTTATCATCCATATTAATAAGGTCGAATATCCTTTCTTTTAATAAATTTGTCCTATCCTGAAGCAATTATAGTTCCTGAAGTTCATATTTAATACTGTTTAAAAACAATGTGATATTTGCCATAGATACATCTACTACACGAGTACGTGTCACCAACTTTACGTTTATTGTTTCCAGGGAGCCATGTTTTCTTTTACATGCATCTCGAATGCGCATTTTGCAGAGATCGGGAACGGTCTAAACCAGACTCAAAAAAGATCTGTAGAATTAAATTAGGGAGAGTTGCTGTTGAAGTACTTGAGGAGTAAGGGAATGGATTCTTCAGCCTTCGGTAGAATGGATCCGGAGAAAGATTGATAACCATTTGCTCTTCGCAATTCCCTCTGCTGACGGCGAGCTACGTAGGCGAGACTGAATTGCATGAAATGAAAAATGCTGTAAAGGGATAGCACCTGCATCGGTTTTGTTGCAGTGCCGGGTCTTTTGGTCCGACACATGGCACAATATGATTGGTTTACGACAGCACCGATATGTAGGCTATTATAATATAGCACAGAGGGGAGATAAAAAACTTTCTGGACGTTTTGTAGTACTGGGAGGGGGGTGAGGGGGAGAAATAAAATGAAAAATGAAAGAATAAAAAGGACTGAGGGGGGGAATAACATGAAAAATAAAAAAATAAATAGGAGCAAGGGGAGAAATAAAAATATATAAGAAAAAAAGAAAATGGAGTGAGGGGGGAGATAAAAAAGAAACTTTTCGGATGTGCAATTCCTATGTGCATGTAAAATAATTGACATGTAATGATTTCTGTAAGCGAATCATTTATAAATTCTTATCGAAATTTGATTTTGCCAAAAGCAAACCTGTT
This sequence comes from Odonthalia washingtoniensis, assembly GCA_032358235.1. Taxonomy (NCBI): domain Eukaryota; phylum Rhodophyta; class Florideophyceae; order Ceramiales; family Rhodomelaceae; genus Odonthalia; species Odonthalia washingtoniensis. Next base: position 21,545 of record JAULBU010041472.1, on the reverse strand, counting down.
ATCGACATTTTGATAAACTTTAGTGTATTCGTATTATCGTTTAGTATCGAAATTTGGGTTTTCCAAAACCCACTAATGTTTTATTTTAATGTCAAATATGACACATGGGCTAAATTTGAGATGCGTTTATGTTTCAATTGATGGCCCGCGGCGTCCATTTTCCCATTGTACCTTTTTTTACTGTAACAGTCCGATCTTGTACGTACAGTTTCAAATTGATTCCATTGGCTCGCATGGAAGACGACAGTAGAACCCTGTTCATTAAAATTCAATGATGAAACAATTGCGTTTTGATCGCAATTTTGACAGTGCTTTAATGCAAATTGTATAATTTGAATAAAATTTTGAATATTTTCGTAGCTCATCCACAAAGCGCGCATCTGAAAAGGTGCGAATACAGCTCAAAATATTCACATGTAAATATGTTATGTTTCTATTGGTAAAAACGCGCATGCCGTCATATATATTTCTACTGAAAATCAACAATTATCAACTCTAAAAATTTCAGAAATTATTCCTTTACTCTTAAGCTGCTTAACGTAAACATTTTTTGACTTTGTGTCAAATCAAACAACAACGATGACGAAAATATTTTTAGGTCAGTTCCAAAAACATTTTCTTGCTTGCTGTTGTCAAAATATTTCCCATCACAGAGGATATTATAGTTTGGAATGGTGGCTCTCCCAAAACGTTTCAGAATCTATTTCAATATAGCATTCATATTGGACAATGCTGACAACAGAGACATGTCGTATCTCGCAATTTTTGAGTGAGCTGAATCATCAAATCGGCGCCACTCATTTTCTGCTATTTCTGAAAAGTTCAACAGGCACTTTTTGCAGACCCAACTAAATGTGAGATGCTGTAGCGACACATGTCCATTCCGATTAAAGATTCATTCGAATAGCTGTGGTGTGTGGAGGGTGAAAAGCAGTGTTCTACATGAATGTGATCTACATCAACTATCATCCATACAAGGCCGCACAGAATACAGCCCGAAAATGTTCTCATCACTGATTGGTGAACGAATTGCGTCAGGAATTTCTTGTTCTGCTAGTGACGTGAGGTCCATTATTTATTCTTCTTCAAGTCTTTCTCCATCAAATTATTTTGTTGAACACGTTAGAGTGGAAGGGATAAAAATGTATGGTGCGGACTCCGGTACTACAGTGCTTCAACTTCCGGAATTCATTGAAGAACTGGAAACCATCGGTGACCGCGCAAAATGCGTCACAAAAACAAGACCATAAATGGTCGTCAATTCCCTTCGTATTGCACCTGAAAATCATTTAAAAGGATCAACGAAGTCCCAACAGTTTGATGTTGTCTCTGTCAGAGACCATTTGGGAATAATTTCATACAGAATAATCAGTAGTTTTATGAAGGATTGTACTCCTAAAATGTAGCAAAAGATATATTAACTAAACTGGTACCAGTTTTATCTGCAGATGCTGCTGATTGTGCTGGTCCATCTAAAGGTACGGTATTTTCACTTTTTGGATCGGATGAAAATCATCGACAAGCTCTTCTGGCAATTATGATTGTGGCAAATAATGAGAACACAGCAACGTGGTCAATGTTCTTGAAATATTCCAACGAAAATCTACAATTCATCTGGAAAGATATGAGCATTATAAGAGACCAGGAGAAAGGAAATCGTCGCGTAAGTCTTCAACATCTTCCTGGAGCCAAACAGTTTCACTGCACGATGCATCGAAATCTAATGGATAAAAAAATTGTGATGCAATAATTGGACAGACAGTTCTGTCTATAATTCATTCTTATATAGAAACTGAACATTATCGCGCACGGGAAAAGTATTGTTCTTCAGGTACGATTTATATGAAAAAGTGACCGAAAACGAAAAGTACCCGATCCTTTGTGGGTCCCTTCATGGAAAAGTGACAAGCCAATGTGCTGAAGTAATGAACAATTTTCTAAAAAACGTCCGCTAAGCCCAATCATCGGCCGCATTTTTTTGGCTGTACAGAATGATCAACGTCGTCATAACAAATCTCGATCAGATGCCGAATTATTGTCAGATGAAAACGTTCCAAGGATTTTTAAACAAGTCCTTGAAAAAGTTAAATTTAACTCTCATATGAACAATGTGACCTTGGATTTTACTAATTTACAACGTGCTACATGCAGGGTTCCTTCGTCACATACATATCTTCAATCTTATGATGTAGACTTTGGTTACTGGTTTTGTTCATGTGGTAAATGGAAGGTTACTGACTTCCCTGTACACAAGGTATGTGGAGGGCGAAAAGTGAACCTTCAACACTTTCTGTCAACATTCAATCAGAAATTCACACTTAAAGAGCAGTATAAAGTATGTGATTACTTCCTACCTGTCTCAAATATCCTTACATGTACTACAGACATTGTTTCACTCCTGGCCTTACCCGGCCCACGACGCAGACCTCAGAAGAGACCTTTTGTCGGTGCTTTAGAGGCGTCGAAAGCTCGCCGCTGTAGAATATGTGGTGTTCGTTCTCAAAATATTCGTTCATATTGCTGACAGTGCTGTGTCCACACTCTAAAGAAAATAAAAAATAAAAAATTTGACACAACGTGAAAAAATGTTTAGGTTGAGCTTAAGAGTAAGGGAATAATTTCTGACATTTGTACAGTTGATAATAGTTGATTTTCAGTAGAAATATATGACGGCATGCGCGTTTTTGCTCTTAAAAACATAACATATTCACATGCGGCTGTTTTGAGCTGGATTCGCACCTTTTCAGATGTGCGCTTTGTAGCTGAGGTACAAAAATATGCAAAATTTTATTCTAATACTACAATTTGAATCAAAGCACTGTCAAAATTGGGATCAAAACGCCATTGGGTCGTCATTGAATATTAATGAACAGTGCGCTACCGTCGTCTTCCCTGCGAGCCGATGAAATCAGTTTGAAACTGTACGTAAAAGATCGAACTTAGAGGAAAAACGTTACAGTGGGAAAATGGACACCTCTGGCCATCAATTGAAACATAAAAACATCGCAAATTTGGCCCATGTGTCATATTTGACATTAAAAGTAACATTGCTGTTATATGTGAACCAATTTAGGCCCGCATGTCATATCTGACTTTAAAAGAAAACATTATTGTCGAGTGTGAACTTCTCTCTAAAATTTTTGAGTAACACATTCCCCGAGAAATAATCTAAACTAAATCGTATACACCGAAAAATAATGTGATGAGGACCGGATTTCCAGAATATCATCCCTACTTCAAAAAATGTGGCACTGAGTGTGACATGGAGTGCACAGTAGTGTGCAGCCAATAGGAGGCAAGAAGTAATTCTGCCAAATCACAAAAGTGTACATGAAAGAAAATGCACAGTTGGAATGATTTGGAATTTGTATGTAGGGTAAAAAGGACGGGAAAAGTAGTTCCGGCACCGTACCCGTAATTTGACAGTCGACGCAATGAAAAGTCAATCTACACACGAGCGCGACCAAATCTCAAAACGGCGACGACGGAGATCAGCGGAGATCACCGCGTTGATCGTGCAAGTGCGAGATACAATTGTTGTAGGAGTATGGTGCGACAGGAAATTGTACATATGGAGCTGGTTCTCCGGAAGGGCAGGTACAGATAATTATATTAATGTTCTTGCGGTATCACCATTGATGTGTGGTATATTACGTGGAGATTCCAAGTTTCAATTGGAGGATAGCAACAAGCTACCTGAAAAGGGGAGGGAAAGGAAGCAGTTATATTTTTTGGGAGATGTGTGCTACCCAAACTGGCCCCAATTTGCCAAACTGATACACAAGGCAAAAGCGATATGAAAAAGGAGTATACGGGTAGGTAAGATTCAATCAAGAAGGAAATTGAGGCTTGTTTTGGAGGTATACGGTCTTGATTTGAAGTGCCACGAAAAGAGAATCGAAGATGGAACAAGCATGATATAGTATGTGCTATTTTGCACAATATGCTAATCCGAATGGTGCAAGCTGGGCAATAAATCTATGAAGACTGTGAATATTTGGTCATGGAGTTGTATAATGAAGAGAAAGAAATAATTGATGAGGTTGTTTCGGAGAGCAACGAAAAACGTCCGGTCCAACATGAAGATTTTTCAGAATATGCTGGAGGATTTGTTTTTCGTGAATACGAAATTACGAGTAGACCTGAATTTCATAAATATGGAAAAAGAACTCATTTTAAAATTTATTAGTGGTATCAGGAAGACAGAGGATTGAAATGGTTCTGATTTTAATTTAATATAGGATACTCCTTCAGATGCATACATATTTTGGATGTAGGAGATATCCAATGATGTTTCTTTGCATAGCACCAGCAGTTCGCCCATTTAAAAAGTTCTAGCATATCATTTGTAGTAATTATATGAACTGTGGGTTGTGTTTCCGCAGTATTATAGTATCTCTCTTTTAAAAAGTCATAAATGAAGTATATGATTTAACTTCTACTTACCCCCAGTATCGCAGTGTCTGTTGCTCTTTGAAAATTTAAATCATAAATGTTGGTGATTTTATTACTATCCCATCCCCATGTATTATAGTTTCTTCTTCTCTGTTAAGTTGTGTAGATATTATGCAGACGATTTATATGCATCAAAGTCACCCAATATTGTAGTCATCTGTTATTTGCAATGTCAAATCATCAACAACGGTGATTATTTAATTTCCTCTACAATTGTAGTCTTCTGTTCATTCTATTGCTAAATGATCATAAACTTTGATGATGAAACTTCCTCTTCAGTAATGTAGTTTTCTCATATTTGTCTGGTTAAAAGATCAATAACGTTGATGGTGATAATGATACCGTCCATTATTGAAAATATCCTATTTCTAGTTATAGGATCAACGTTGATCATTAAAATGCCACCTCCAGTATTTTAGTCTCCTTTTATACGATCAAAGTTGATCATTTTACTTCCACCGCAGTATTTTAGTCTTTGATTATTTCTATCGATAAATCATCTTCAATGTTGATGTATTTGTATTGATAAATCATCATCAATCTTGATTTATTTATGTTGATAAATTATCTTCAACTTTGATGGTGATGATGCTAGCCCCCTCCCCATAATGACAGACTTCCTTCATTTCTATTGTTAAATCGTCTTCAGATTTGATGATGATAATGGTACAGAAACGGTGTGCTTCAAGTAAGTTTCGAAAGCAAAAAATAAAAGAGAAAAAAGAAAGAGACAATACCATTTTATAGATTCAGCGATGAGCTGTACACCAAAAATGAATAGGATTGAAGAAGAAACATTATGAGTACATGTTTGATATCCTTTCTTCACAGATTGAGTGAGATTGTCATCAGAGGCTATATAATTAATGTTACAAAGTCCCATAATTTTTGCAGTGTAACAAGGACAAAAAAATCTTCGACGAGTCTGCAGTTGCACCTCTGGACAAAATCTTTGACGCTGTGGAAGAAGAGGGCGGAGAAAATTGATTGTTGCGTGGCGCAAGAGGTGAATGGGTCTGATCGAATTTTTTATCATTTGTTAACACGATCTGAGAAGTAAATGTTTCGAAACAAGGAAAACATATTAGCGAAAACGACAAGCATATCCGGTGTACCGACATAATAATTGCAGAAATTTTCAGGTAACCAATAAATGGTATTCGTTAACCAAATGGCTAAACACTTTCCACGACACGTTTGTTCAAAAGACAACCATGTACTTTTAGACAGTATGGTGTGGTAAACCATATACATAAGGATAATTAATGGTTCCAGAGTCAATGACTCTGACAACGCTTTGAGTGAAGACCCATGAAAATCATCTGGAGGACTGAAAAGATGCATGGTATCGTACCCGAAAAACAAAAATGGCCCATTGATGATTGATCCGTATATCGAGTAGTACAAGGCTCTTTTCTTTTTACTTTAAATTGAAATCATCATCAACATTTATAATGATCATGGAACCCCGTTCTAACTTTTGTAGTTTTCTTTTGTTTCTAATTTGAATTCATTATCAACGTTGATGGTGATAATACCATTCCTTACCCACGAGTATTGGAGACTCCTCACATTCCAAATATGAAATCTGTTCGAAATTTGAAATCATCCCCAACGCTGAGAATGATAACAACCACCCTCCGCAGTATTGCAGACTTCATTTTTTTAAATTTGGAATCAAGATAAAGGTTGAGTATTTTATTCTTCTTCTATTTCTAATTTGAATTCGAATGTTAAATAAGAATAGACCATAATTATGATAACGGTAGCAAACCTCACCAGAAAAGTATAATTCCATTAATTATGTTGATAAATCATCATCAAACTTGATGATAACGGCAGCACCCCTCACAAAGATTGCATAAATCCATTAATTAGATCGATAAATCATCATGAAACTTGATGATAACAAAGCCAGCCCCTGTCCCCATTATTGCAAATTTCTATTATTTCTATTGATAAGTCATCTTCAGATTTGATGATACTAATGACGCCACAACTCCCCAGTACTGTAGTATTCACTTCTTTATAATTTTAAACAACCATCAAGGTTGATGATGCTGATACCACCACCCCTCCCTAGTATTGTAGTCTTCACTTTTTCATAAGTATAAATCATCATCAACATTGATGATGATAATTACACCACCATCCCCTAGTATTGTATTCTGCTTTTATTTCAAATTTTCGATCAACATTGGTGATGATAATTCCAAACCCCTTCCAAAGTTTTCTATTCTTCTTTTATTTTAAATTTGAAATCATAATCAATTCTGACAATGAAAATTACAGCCACCGCTTCCCATATTTGTAGTCTACTCTTGTGCCATTGTTTTTAAAATGAATTTGAAAACATCATCAACGTTGATGATGATTACCCCATCTCCCTCCCGAGTTCTTTTAACTTCTATTGTTTCTAGTCAATATATGGAGCCCATGCTGAAGCTGCTTCTTAATCCTCACGTAATGTAGTAAATACTGTATGTACACGAAGTTAAAATAAAAATCGTAAATCTGTACGTGTTATTGGTACGTCCTGCATAATCTCCGCTGCTATTTGTGTTAAACGATCATTCTATAATCGTCGTAACCCTCTAGATACTATTGGCGGAAGTTCTGATGCGCTGTATGCAACTGGACGCTTCGAGTATCTAGTAGGTGTTGGTGTTTTATATTACACGTGGACTACACGTGTTAGAAAAACAGAGTTTATCTATCATGGTGTTTACTACGTTACACATTAGAAAATAATAAGAGGTAAACCACAAATGTTAGTAAAACTGGCTGAGGTCATTTACCACGGTATCACCACCGTTTCAAACAAAAATAAGAGGTAAACTAAAAAACGGAAATAAATCATTGTGGAGATACAATCTGCCTGATCAATACTAAGGGCTCCTTTCAATTTGAACGGCTATTTTATACGTCTGAGTCGGAACGGGCTGTTATCTTCGTTTACATTTAAAAACGAAGGATTCAGGAATCTGAACGGCTATTATCTTTTCTTAAGTAACAGGAATTTCAATCCACATCTCATTTCATATCAATCTCCAGACTTTTTTCGGTTTGGCTTCTGAATTCAAACCGCTGAGTATTCTTATTCTACCCGGTTATAAGATCTTATCATAACTACACAGCCGTTTCAACAATCATATCCAACTGCACTGGCGTGTGAACCATTGCGTAATCTGCATCTCTTCTGTGAAACTATCTGTATTTAGCTAATATATCTCTTAGAACAAACCACCAACTGTAGTGTAATAGCTTCGATCCCTCCTGTGGACTATTGACTATTCTACATCCCCTGGCGATAATCGATTCAAAACAGTCATATTTGTTATGGAATATATCAATATCAAACGCCAGCGTTTTTTTCTTGTTCTTTCCTCTATTTAAACCATTCAATCTTCTACTCCTTCCGATTGTAGAATCATATACCACTCCACAACCTTTTCAATCTTTATATTACTTCAGATCTGTCATAAAATAAATAGCCAATATTTTTGATTATCTATTATCAATGAAAATATGTCACCACTTCAAGGAAGTAACAAGAGCAAAGGGATGAAAATTGGAACAACGATAATGAAGATGATAGTGATTTCCATCTTGCTGTTACTGAAGGAAGTCATAATAGTCCACGTGAAATGGATTCAGTGGTAAATCATGATATAACAAGCCCTAATCGACTACAAAGACGCAACATGAATGAAAATAGGAATGATATTGATGGTGATGGTGATGATTTGTCTGTTCATGTTAATGATGAAATTACTCATAATTCGCGAAAATGAGACGCTCCAATCGTAACTCTTCTCTGTCACGACTATAAAGACGAAACAGGATGTAGGGCTAAAAAAGTAGGAAAGATGATACTGGTATTAATGATCGTGATTTATCTGTTCCTGTGGATGATGGAATTACTCATATTTCGCGTGACATGAGACGCCCCAATAGTGAATATTCTATTTCACTACTGCAAAGGCGAAAGAGGAGGAAAGGACAAGAAAGTAGAAACGATGATAAGGATGATAGTGATGATTTATCTGTTCTTAGTAATGATGGAATTATCCTTAGTCCGCGTGCGATGAGTTCCGTAGGAAACGGAACTGGGTTATAAATTGTACTTTCACAATACAAATGTACAAGGATAACGATATGAAAGCTGATTGTGAATACAACAAAAGAATTGCCTCGCAAATCATGATAAGTCTAAACCTGTATCAAGAGAAGATATGTCTTTTGAAAAAGGACAAGGAGAAGTTGAGAATAAATGCTGAGTTTGCGGAAACCATTAAAATTACGAACTAATAAACATGTAGTAAGGGTAAAAAAACTTTGAAGGGATACAAGGAATGTATCGGAATGGAGATGGTTGAGAAGATGTTACCAAGTAAATTATCCATATATATCAAAAACCTTTTTGTAAAAATAACATTTCACGCACATCAATATGTTTCCGTGATTGTTTTTCATCATTTTCGGATATGCAATAAAATCAAGGATGGGATCCCAACATAATAAATGATGGGGCAGAGGATGTAGAGGACAGATACTGGAGAGGGAGATGTACGGAAGTTACTGAGTTTGACAAGAAGATTGTGCGTGACCGTTCGTTTCACCCTCCGGGAAGTCCCCTTATGGATAACATATACGAAAATAAGGGACGTATTGAAGTTAAATCTCTGTATTATCTTCACTGTCCAATGGAAGAATCACAAGATGCGGAAATGTTCACGTCATCTGTTGATGCCATTTCTAATTTTATAGAATATTGTGCAATACATTTCCTCCCCGCCCGCCTAAAAATTGAGAAAGCGCCATCTGTCAAATCTGAACAATCTAAATATAATTTTTTTTCTGAAAGAAAAGTATTGATGAGAAGGTTTGAATCAGATTGTTAATGTTGTATAAGTTGCCGGAAAGCGAAGGCAAAACAATTGTATTTTTCATGTCTTGGATATGGTGATATAGTTTCTCATGCAAGTGACAAACTAAGTGATGATGAAGAAACGGATATGAAGTCTAAAAAATTTTCAGAAGCTTATACCAAGTGCTAACACGTGCGTTATAATAGTGACAGAGATACGACATTTTGGAGGACAAGCAGTTTTTCAGACATTTGTTCAAACGGTTGTAACGAAGATTATAAGCTCAATGATGATGGAGTTGATACATTGTTTCGACATCAACCAACACGAATTAAATTTCGGGTGTTTAGTGAAATAAATATAACACATGATGGAGTTGCCATAATACTGTCAATTATAAGAATGGAAACGATCATCACATCAATTGCCGACTAATTTAAACCTATATCATAGGAATATGAAGGACGCAATGCACCATAAAGAAGTATGACAATGATGAGGAAATAATTCTACTAACTACATCATCAAAATCAACTCGTTCTTCAACTTCAAAAGCAATTAAATTGAAATCGAAGGGTGGTATAATTCCTTCAGATGCCAGAAGGAGTCTGAATCAACTTCTGCCTGTAACAGCCTCAATGGTATTGTATGATACAATGGAAATTGTAAAGAAATTTATAGAAAATGCAATGAATAATACAATCGAAGAGTTTCAAGTTGAATCACCAGAATTTGGTTCCGAGATAGATAGACTATAAAACGATTATCCAAAATACACTTTGGCTTCCAAACATCCTATTAACAACAGATATCACATAAATATTGATTTCAATACCTTTTTCCAAGTGTATATGTTCATGGTACGGTGTAATATCAGACTGTAAAATTCTTCAATCACTTTCTTTGGACACACCATTCAAGTACTTTATATCTGAGGATCCGATTGATGTATTGAATGAAAGCGAGGAGGAAGAAGAAGTAAATGAAGATGGATATAATTATATGGAAGTAATGATTGAATCTATGGTTATAATTATAAAGCAAAATATATAAACAGACGAGGAAACGTAAGTGCATCGTCGACCGAACTAGAATTTAATGATATTTCAGAAGAAGATTTAGACACATCGGATGAAAGGAATAGGGATGAGAGGACTGGTAGTGTCGAAGAAAGGAAGGACGTAAAAGGACGAGAAGTTCGAAAAGGTAGTAAAAAGGAGAAAGAATTCAAAAAGAAACGAATAATGAACAAAAGTGATGAAGAATATGATCATGGGAATGAACGAATTGTTCGAAGAGGAAGTAATAGAAAAAGGATTTCTTCATCAAAGGTTGTGGTAAATGAGATTGAAGAATCCAATTAACTATAATATTTTTGAATCATGCCATCATATGTTTATTTTCATACAATTCTCCACGGTGTTTATGAAATCGATTGACATTGAAAATATATGTTGCCCATCCAGTCTCAAGGTTTCTCACCTTATCATATTCAACGTTTCTCTTCACTTTGTTTGAAATTCCATTCATTTCCGTATCTGTTGGAACTTAGTTCACTTTTCCTCTAATAGCGTCTGTGGGTACAAGGCCAAAAACCTTTTCGGGACGCGTTTGTCCTGGTTCTCCTTCTTTTATGTACCACTGAAGCCTTATACAGTTCAACACTGCATCTACTTCGTCAACATGTATCTTTTTTGATTGTACCACTTCAAAAACTGTAGAAAGAATAGTTCATCATCCATTGGTATTTCAGAATCATAAGAGTTGTTTTAATAGTGATGTTTACATGATCCATTACTCCGAATACGTATAGAAGACAACACTTTTGAAAACCATATTCTCGTATATTCATCTGGAACAGGTATATTATCATCAACTTCAGCCTCAATAATTACACATTCCAGACAAGGATCTTTCGACCAATACAATTTCTTTTTCGCAACCACTCTTTGAGATATTCGTAATGTTGATTTTGGAATGAACACTTCATTCGAAGCACTATCCATTTCATTGAAATATGAAACATTGCATCCAGATACCAATGTAGAACTTGGAACAACCATTTTGACAATCCTGGATTCTGGTAAACTATATCCTTTCTCACTCAAAAGTTCTCGACGAAGATTAATTAGAATTAGCACTCCCTTCTTTTCCAAAACATCCCCCAAATCGAACAAGTATGTTTTTAATGTACTTCTTCTGGTCAGTAAATTCTGTTTTTTACTAATTTCACGGTACAATGTCTCTAAATCATACAAAGTTATAGAAACCCCAATTTGAACTAAAAAAGGACTACCTCCTCGAAAGGCATTTGAACTATTTGGATTCGAGTTAATAATTACATTATTTGCTCCTCGTCTGGAATTTTTACCGATAGATTTATTGTACCTATTTGAAAATTGTAAAATTCGTTCCTCTTGTTTTCTAATTGTTTCAGACATCGAAAAACTAGTTCTTCTTGACGTTTTTCATAGTCCGCCTTCACGCATTTGTGTGTCATCTCATACAAACCGCCACTCATATAACAAATCACACCTGTACTTCTCAAGTGAATGCATAAATGATCTGATAAGTGCCACTTCGATGTGCCCATACCCGATTTTTTGTAACGTTCAAATACACTCCTACCAATAGTTTTAAAGTGTTGTATACTTAGATCTAGCCTTTTCAAATCTTCATTTGTCCACCCAGGCGTGCGTCCACGACAGTTTATATCGTTCAGAAGATTAATATAGGACGTAAATAGAGTTTTCACAGGCGCTTTGGTCGTTTTCCCGCAACACCGGTAAATTATTGCACCCAGGAAGGAGAAACCACATCGATTCTGTCGAAGTGGGATGCTTCTAATATACCGAGGATGCCACCATCAGTAAAAAGTTCTGACAGATTTTGATTGATGATTCCTTTGAGAAGTCTACATGTAGGTCATACCCAATAAAGAGTTTCTCAAAATTAGAAGCCGCAGTACTAACTTACGGATTGTCTTGAATGACCTCTTATCACCATTTTCATTTCTAATTGAAGTAAAAAATCGTTTTGCGTTCTTTAACATGATACTTGCAGTTTCTTTCATCATTCTAGAAACGCCAAGTGACAAATTATGCATTGGCGCAAATATAAAAGTTTAATTTAAGTCAATGCCGGATGGACACCAATTAACGGAAAAGTGGAGAGAAAGGGTGGAATTGTTAATATAGACAGGGAATGAAATTCATCTAAAACAGCTGTATCACCTAAATGTAGATGACGCAGCCTCTGATTGGTTTTCGTATAGTCCGTTAACACGTAGTAGTGCATGAGCCAAGTTCGTTTCGTGAACATCACAGCAATGACAGGGGATAAAGGTGTATTGTTTCGCTTTACGCTGACCATATCTTCTGCTTCTGGTATATCAGCTATGTGAGAAGAAATAACAATGTGGGCTCTTAAGATAAATCTTTTCTCTGTCTCAAAATATAAACCCTCTACATATATGTTAGTAATAGAACGTAAAGAGAATGCAACGCTCTTATGAAGGGATTTCACCATATCTAGAAGTTTGATTGATTTATTTGATTTGTATTGCTTACCAAAGTTTCCAGAGTAGGCCACTTCATCCTCATTAGCATTATAATATCTAACGGGAAGATATGAAAAAACAGTTTTCTTTTCAACAATTTGATTTCTCACCGCAGATTCCTTGAAATTTAAATGGTTTAAGAATAGGTTAAAAACGGAAATGTGACGCAACCAAATATGTTACTGACTTATCACTGTACAATTGTAAAAGTACAGAAAATGATTCTTGTCCGTTTTTTCTATTCATTAGCCAATAATCGTTTTCATTCTTGGCCTCCTTAATCGCATTTCTTACCACTTCGGAAGCATTTCCTTAATCCGAATTCATCGGATGACTCCTAACATTTCTTTTAAACGGTTGTAAAATAATATCCCCATAGTTAGAGGAAATAATCTGCTGTTTAAAAGTTTCCACTGGGTCACTTACATAAACTTCAAAACTGATGCCCTCTTTTGTCTGTACTTTAGATAGTTTGAATCCATCCTTTTCAAGATCATTTGAATATAACTCCCATCTATGTATCATGATTTCCTCCAAACAATGAAAGGTTGTAAAAAATGTATCAATAAAAATTAAATTGCATTTTAAAACAGACATAAATTTATCACAAACCCTTTCACTCGAGCCCATCCGAACTTTCATGAATGCTGCACTTAAATTGTCTATAGCTACATCTGACTCATTACGAGTAAAATTATGTTCCACCTCACCACTCGTAGCACCCGCAAACAGTTTTACAGGTAGCTTACTTCTGAAAGTATCACCTTCACATGTATTTGTTTCAACTTCTAGGGGTTTTTGACGTTGGTTGGTAGTTACTTTGTTCACTGCCAATTCAGGAGCACCGGTAAGACCAATGATACTCTTAGGGATCTCCATAGATCTTCTTCGCATAGTTCCAGATCTTGGAGGAATATTACGACACAGATGACGACGGTGCTCACGAGAGTTGTGACATGACAAAGCGTAAAGAATTTTACCACTATAATCACGTGACGGAAAATCACACCTGAACGGTTTATCCATCACTATTTCCTCGTAACCTGAAGGAAATTCATCTCACAAAAACGTTTAAAGTTAAAATTATAAACATATTAAAAATTCAATTACGTATCTGTTATGCATACCTGTTAAATCTACAATTAGTTTTTTTTCTCGTCAACGGCGCCAACTTTCAGATAAAAATGACTCCATTTTTAAAATTTGACGACGCCAACTTTTAAATTGATCATTATGCCTTTTCAAACATTTTCGAAAACAAATTAGAAAAAAAAGAAGGACAAAATTATTTACAGTCACACTTTTCAAAGGGCTGGGAGGAGAATGCCTACCAAGTTCATGTTGGAAATGTTTCTCCTTCCAGGTATTTTGGATGTCTACACAATATTGCATGGAATTGGTCAGTTACAAAATAAATGGAAACAGAATGATTTTCTTTTTTCTTCAACGTACCATCTGAAAATTTAGTATAACTTGTTGAACTAGTCGTTGGTAAACTCATCTTTAGCTCGATGGTTTATAGAAAAATTATTTCCATTTTCAAAAACTTTAGACGGATGAAAAACCTCCTCACGACGAGAACAACTCTGATGACGATACCAATCAAAAGAAAGACAAAAGGCGGCGACGAAAACTCAGATCTCTCGAATCAGAAGACTTCAAGTCTGCATACTCAGCAAGGAATTATACGGAGGCGAAAAGATGGTTGGGGGTTAGCGGGTTGATAAGAGATTTCATCTGCAAGCGGACATTCTACGGGGGACGGAATGAGAGCTTAGATAACTGCACCAAAATAAGTGAGACGTTAGTAATCATGTGCGAGATCATCGCAGATGAGAAATTAAAGTACACCTGAAATTTTGACCGGTGAAGCTCTCAAGTTTCACGCGAAATATGTGAGAGGATGTGATGGTTTCGATAAGACCATGGCATTACTACCCCGATGGTATAAAATTGACGATAGGAAAGCCCACGTTCTCACCAAGGGGATATATATTACCCTATCTGAGGCTGTGTCCTATGAACCAACCAAGTCTGAGGTGGCCATGTTCCGGAAGTTTGTCGCAAGATTGATGACACTGCAGAAACAGATGGAAGTTTCCTACCATACCCACCAATTTATCAGAGGTCGGCTTCTGACTGCAATCTATATACCACTATCCAAGCAGAAATGCGAGACATAATGCCAAAGACTAGCCAACAAGCCGTCAACATAATTGCAAATCAATTGATCGAGAAGGCACGCACTGCTGGTGGAAATTCTGGATGTATTGTTGACGAAGAAGATTATGAGGTAAATTTATCTCTGGGTAAACTGTTGGAGGAGAGGCGAGATGTCCGACGGAGAAGCCGTGGAAGAACCGGAAGTTGTTTCTCTAGAACGAAGGAAGTCAAATTATAAACCAAGGCGCCTCAGTCCAGTCTGGATAAGGGGAGTGAAGTGATGTTCCGTCTGTGGTGAAGACTATAGAGCTAACACTAGCCATAAGAGGGAGGAGGGTACAGTGGTAATTGAGAAATTAAAGAAGAAAGACTCCTGAGAGCAGACTTTAGAAGAAATGAAGTTCGTGACGAGTATGCTGAATGAAGATTCCGATGGAGAACATATGGAAAAAGAAGGTGATTTTAGATGGGTAGAGGACAATGGAAAAGATGGCGATACGGACCTGGTATATACGACGAAGGAGGACCAGAGGTCCTTCAAACGATTACTGTCTAATAATCTATTAATACACGGAAATACGTAAGATAAAGACATGTCCTAGGCCGTCATGGCGATGAGCATCCATGTTAAAACTCACGTTGGACCACAATTAAATCATATGAAGAACAATACAGCAGACATGAGGATAAGTGTGATGAGCAAACAAAAATTCACGCTTATGAGAAGGAATTTGGAAGAAGAATGAAGATAAGACCATCAAATAAGGACATGAAAGGGATTGGTGGAAAGAGCAAAGTAATCGGAAAAGTTGTCATCCAGATCCCATGCACTAAACTTAAGGTCATCATTAAAGTGGACTTTGTTGTATTATATAAAGACGCAACTTCCATTCTCTCCAACTACGAAATGATCATGAACAGCCAAGACAGTAGTCTGCAAGGTAACTACCTCCACGTTGGATTACTCAAGCAACCACTGACTCTCTATAACTACTTCTTTGAATACAGGTGAACTTCCCACTCCACCCCGTACGCCCTATATACGGAGCAGCAACTTAGGAAAATACAACACCGCTTTGGCCATCAATAAATCAGATCTGTCCATTAGTTACTCAAACGAGCAAGCTCTGGCACGCTCAGAAAAATTATCCTGAGAGAACTGGAAAAGATATTCAATGACTGCAAAACTTGAGTCATTAATGCGCCACCACCTAAACGATTCAAACTCACCGTTGGTACAGGGGACTTCCAATTTTACCATCGAGTCGTAGTTGACACCATATTGTTAAACAACAGACCCGTCATACATCTCGCCGAAGATGGTACCCATTTCTCCGCTGCCTTTTCCTGTCGAACCAATTATCTAACAAGATGTGGAAGTCCGTTACAAAGCTGTGGTTCTATTTCAATATGGAGCCTTTAGACACTGTTTTGACGTCGCTAACCAACTTCGTTATCTACTCACATTAAAATATGGTCTCCAGTCACCGTGATGGACGATCTCTTTTTTGAACATTTCTTCACACTGCTGTTCTCCATTTACATGAAGCCACGATAGTTTCTTACGAATATTGGGATACATTCAATTTGATAATTAAGAGATGCTAGAGTTTTACCGATCCCGTTATGTGGCATATGTTCATATATATGTGATACGCATTATTATTCCACTCATCCATCCACTTCTTGATAATTACCATCATCAATACAAACAATTTGGTAAGTTATTTGACAGAGCAGCTTTTACCAAGACATAAATAATTAGTTGAAAGTTAGCAGTGAAGGTATCTTTGGTATTGGAATCAGAGATGAATCTTTATTTAAGTATAAAATGAACAAACGTTTATCTTCATTTTGGTAAATTAAATGATTAAGAGATATTAAAATGATATAGGAGTAGTTATTGAACGTTTACGTACGAATTTAGCAGATGGAGAAAGATGATAACTAGAACCAAGAATAGGTGAAGAGGAATTAGAAGACGCCTACGTGTTGGAATGATGTTTTTGGTGTCGATAGTGATGCATTATGTCGGTTCAGAACGACATGAAGAGCAACTACCAGAGTAATGTAGGTGTTATGAGGGAAAGGTGAGAAAACACGGGAAAGGTTTTTCCCGAAATAATATCCTCTTACATTGTCTAAGTATACGTGTAAGTCAAAAACTGATATCTCCTAGATGTTGTAAAATCCATATCTTTAATTGGTAGATCGTCAAGGTTGTAAGATATGTTGATTAGGATATAGTGTGGGTTGTTTAGAGAAGGTGAATAGTACAGTGATGTGAAGTGATATGTGGAATATGACCTGTTTCGAGGCAGGATACAGCAGAAGAGAAGAATGGAAAGATGTACGTACAGATGTCAGATTAGTTGAGAGAGAGGTTAATGAGAAACAATAGGGTAAGAGAGAGCAGAGAGGATGGAGTGAGGCATACGGTTTACAATCCTAAAGGGTCAAACGGTATCAATACAGTATATTAGGGAGTGGTCGGACGTTCGAAAGAAAGTATATATACGTGCTTGCTGGCTTCTTGAATGGGTGCCGACACCTAGTCGTGAACAAAAATAAACGATGCGTTCAATTATTGTAAGGGTGAAAAGTAAAGAAAGGAATGGAATGGAATAGAAAAAGGTGTCTTTGGCTTTCTTATAGGACGATGAGGACGCCAAATGCTTAATCAAAGAAAGTTTTGTCCTTATTACCGAAAGCTTGTAAAATGTACGTGCCTCATTCTGATTGGTTCATTAGTTCAATTGTAGGTTGATTCTGATAGGCAATCTGGTTTCAATTGATTTGTCTCAATTGTTTTTCCTTTTTACAGCGGTCTGCTGTACAGTAGGTTCCTGTTTTGGTACCAATGGGGAGTGATCGATATGCCATTACTTCAGTCCTTTAATTCGCATGTATTGCACCTTGATCATTAAGCATATTATATGCATTAGTTGATAAGATAAATACTTACCAAATGCTTTTGTATTAAATGTGTGAATTTGCCCGGACGTTTAGTGTGTTTACCCTCTATTTTTAACAGATGTGCCATGACTTTTATTTGAACATCTTGAGTATAATTCATCAAGCTGTGAGCAACGTGCATATTTTAATATGAAGATAAAATTTGTTATCTATGAAGATTTGTAAATGGGCATAAGTTATTGTTGTGTATTAAAATGTTATGAGAGTCATGGTTCTGTAAAGGTGTTCTTGGTTATATTATAGGAAGATATACTAGTAACAGAACAAAGGATTTAATTTCCATGAAGTTGTACATGATATTATGTATGAGTTTTACCGAAATGTACGTGATACTGTATAAAGAAAATTGAATTTTAGTTCGATGAAGTTTGTTTTTGATTTTAAGAGTCCTGCATATTTTATATTATGTGTGTATATCAACAAGCAAAGTTAATTTAATTACCATCAAGTTGTATTTAATTTCATGAACTTGTTCACGAACAAGTAATCATGAAAAACCTATGTGAAATTAGTTTGCATTTTCAATTTTTCAAAAATTAACCAGAAGTAATGGTACGATTTATTTCATAAAGAAGCGATGTCATTGTCGTACCTGATGATTTATTGTACGGAAGAGGAAATGTTTGCGCCTGATTGAATAATTTTGGGCAAGGAGGACTGTACCATAGGTTTGGTTAGACCCTCCACGATGTTGGATTCAAATCTGACTAAATCTTAGTCTTAAATAGTACCTTTCCTAAATTATTCCATAGGAGCAGTTACATATAGCATAAGTCTCTACTCCGACGTTCTTTACCCTTAACTGATAATTTTAAATAATGATTTACTATCAGGGAAGAGCTTTAAGGGTATGGTTTGATTTACCAAAAGAGACAGTTTAGAGTTGAGTGTGTAGGCCATATCGAATAGGTGGCTGAAAGATATTACTTCAGACTTCATGGAGGATCTGCATAACCTGTTTTATTTGTAATATAGGAAGATTAGAGGTATGATCTTTTCTGTGTTATCACCACTTGCAATGACAAACTTGAGCTATGATGAGAGGCCCAAGTTATTGCCGAAGGAGGCGTCTGTATATCCAATGATATCCAAAGATTCCTTGTCCATTTATTGAAAATGATGCCGATATTATGCCTCGTTTTGTAATTGGTGGCTGCGTTGACACAATGCTACAAAAGTTTTGGGCGTTTATCTAAAATTAGATCTAGAAACCTGCACAAGTGATGAATTTAGAAAACAACAGTCGTGTCACGTATGTGAAAGCAAAGCTAATCGCATACAAATCGATATAAAGTTGCTCAAATAAGAGTTTTCGTCAAGTTGCTCGAGTTTCTTGAGATATTGACACTGATTCTGTTGAATATTAGACGTAGATGGATTACTCATTAATCTGAAGCCTAAAAATTCGCATGGGAGAAGAGTAGACGATTTTATGTCGAGCCGCTTCAATTTTGGTTGATAAAATTTTGAAAGTAAAATCGTCAGCCTTTAATAAGTCACCTATTTATGTGCCGAACATTCTTGAAAGAATGTTGTTTAGAATAGTATAATGAAAGGATGAATCGGATCTGAGTTGCTACACGTCTGTGTTTCCGGAACTAAATGCATACATTAATTAGGCGTAGTTTTGGGGTAGATGTCACATCTACTAGGATATACGAATTTTGGAAGTCCGTGTAGGTTACATACAGAAAACTACAGTGTTTTCATGGTCACGGATGGTAACTGAAGGAAAAATCTACACAATTTGAAGATAAAATGTATAGGTCATTAACTGTGGCATACAGATACTGTATTTATAATGTATGAGTCATAGAAATTTACTTACGGATGGCGTAGAATAAATAGAATAAATTGTCCGGGCCAACATACATTGTTTGAAACATTACATGAATGTATCATTGAAAATACACAGGAGATTCTTTTTTATGTAATCTAGGCTCGTAACTACACATTGTATATGAGACTTTGAATGAATGCTTCATATAATACTGCGGAAAATGTAGTTTGTAATGTAAGTCACATTGACTTTTACATTCATGTGCTGAATGTTTGAGTGTATGAAAACTACGTTAATTCATTCATATACCGTATGTAATCGTCAATGGTTCATCAATTTTTCATTCATTTCATGAATGTGAAAGTGGATGCTTATTGCGATTTATGATGTATATATCTGTTATATGTAGGAATGATATGATGGTATATGGGAATGATATATAGAATAATAGCAGTATACATTGCAATACATGTATACCAATTATGGAATTCACGATATTAATATTTTTATCATTTGTGATATCGTGCGATAGCAAATCGAAAATTTTGATAAAAATAAGATAAAATCGTAGTAACGAAAAAATGTAATAATAAAAAATGTCATAGAGATAGAGCTATAACAAATTGTATGGAATAAGGCACAGTGAAAATAAGTAGAAACTATGTAGTAATAGAACAATGAGAACCACCATAAGCAACGACCAAGAAACGCACCCAATAAGTATATATTAATATATCATGTATATACAATCTATATAAATATTTTTCATTGGTTCATATCCATTATTTCACAGTGAACATGTAGAACATATTTAACGGCATGTATATAAAAATGGCATTAGTCCATATTGAACTGCACACATACAAAAATGGCATAACTAAATGTAAAGAACACAACATAAGTTAGTAAATTGAATATGAAAAGGTCATGAAATTGGAACTAGAGGATGAAACAATAAACGGAAGAGGAATGCAAACATATCTATTTACCTGAATCAGGGTACTTGAAGATGAGAAGCACCCTGTAAACAAAAATCAGCAGAGGAAGTGAAGGTAAAGGAAGGTTAACAAATATGAATGTTGTACTAAAACATTTGAATGAATTAATAGTTAATGAATACTTACCTGTGCTAAAAACTTGACGCATACAATACGATCATCGCGATGGGAACTGACATGTACGAGTCGCTGTTGACTGATCATAATTATTGAACTGTCATCGTGTTGGGATCATCGTTGCAAGTTGATCGCTTATGCTTGTGACTGGTTGATGGAAATGTGCGGGGATGCGGGAAAAGCAGGTAATTTATTTGTATGGGAAAAGCACATAAATGGCTGTTTAGTTGAAATTTTAATAACTGGAAAAGGCACATAACGGTCATTTCTCGTATTGAAATGGAAGATCTGAAAAATGTTGAGAAATTGAAAAAATACTTTTGCCATTAGAACTTCCAACATTCTTTTTTAATAAAAAATAAGTAAACATACGACAGAAAATAATAAAAAAATCACACAACCCGGAAATAAAGCAATTTAAAAAATTAAGGGATCCAAAAAAAATTAATGTGAACGAAAGCGTTCTGTTACGTGTATACTCTCAACGAATGACGTGGCGTCCTCTAAATCTCTCAGAAGGCACCACAAGTAATGGGGCCTTAAAAGCTCGGAATGGGGATACAGATGCATGACATGCAAAAGATGGATACATCATGATGTATGATACTGGCTCTGAAATATATAAG
>JAULBU010041461.1:0-14381 GCA_032358235.1 Odonthalia washingtoniensis | reverse complement strand
GACAATTGTGCCAACATTCTTCGTCGTGCCATTAGCCGACGTCCCCATTTTCTTGCATTTTTTCTTTCGTCAATTTATGGTTTTACTTATTTTATTCCTTCTGTTACTTAGTGCGTTTGTCATTGCTTACCATGAGGCTAATTGAAGTCTTTTTCATGCAGCATAGAAGGATTATGCTTTCTCGCCTTCATCCATTCCCTCTTCAATCCATTCATTTATATGCTGGATTCTGCGTCCAAAAGCTAAGTGATTGTATAACTATTCTAGCACCTTCCCCAAGTAAGCATTCCAAAAGTGATCCTTACTGTGTTCTTTTCAAATTCAAATTCAAATGTCGCATTTTTTACATTCGTTTCTTATTTGTGCGTTTATCGATTCCGTTCAATTGTAAAGACATATGTGAAAAACGGTATCAAGTGTAATTTTCATTACCACCTATACCAACCTGATGAATTGTTCGATTCTTGTAATCGCGGACATGAATATACCGTAGGTTGGTATGGAAAAAGGCCGTTTAGATTATTTTTCTTTACATTAATTTCACAATCTGTGGAACCGTTATTTCATCTTGGTATTTCTTCAATGTTGTGACTTGGAACTAATCAAGATTATACACCACTAGCTGAAGAACTTATATATGATTATGAATCGTTGATGATGTTAATAGATATAGTATGTTCTTTTAATGATGATGATTTCGTTGTTGTTGATGATAGTGATTGAAGTTGTTGATATTAATATTACTGAGAATGATGGCTGTCGCAATGTTGTTGGTAGTCTTACTACTGAGAATAATGGTAGTAGCAATGTAGTTGATAATATTATTGATGAGAATGATGGTTGTGTCAATTTGGATATTGTTATTATTGAGGAAGATGAGATTAGAAGTGATGTTCGGATCATGAAGCACATAAAATAATGTCTTTGAGCTAATTACAGTGTATAGAACCTAAAATAGTGTCGTTAGGCTAAATACAGTCTCTATAACATAAAATAGTGTTGTTAAGCTAGATACAGCATCTCCAGTGTGAGATGATGGTAAGGCTTGAAGTGTATTTTTCCGTTATTATAGTACTGTAACGGGAGTTGACACTATTTGTGTGCTCGAGGTGTCGTTTCATCATGTCTAATCTCTAGGATTACGAAATTCAGAAAGGGACGATGGTACTACAAGAGTGTAATTTATTAAAAAAGTGTAAATCATAATTTTATAACAGGAAAGTAACAACCTCAAAAAGTAATGAAACATAAAAAAGCATGGTGGAAAGTATAGCTCTAGTCCTACGGGAATGATAGCACAACTGATCTGATCAAGAAAAAAGTACCATTTTTATACTCATCGAGTCGTGATGACGGCCGAGAAAAAAGGACGAACCGTTTCATCATCCCGTACGGCATGTGCCGAGATTTCGGTTTTTCCGGAACAAACGGGTGGAAATTCAAGTGGTACTCATGTGGAGACAAGATCAAGTTGTGGACCAGTAAGTAATCGTGTAAGAACACGTATCTTGCCCAACAAAGACCCACTTGGTGAAGTCGGTGACATTGATAAAGGTAGTGGAAGGGCAGTAGAAATAACACGTATCTCTCCCAACAAAGACCCACTCGGTGAAGTCGGTGACACTGATAATGGGAGTAAAAGGACAGTCAAAAGAAAAAGAGGTGAAGTTTTAAAAGTAGATGATGTTGGGAATTGTAGGGTGCAAAAATTGAAACAGAGTCGTGAGGGTAATGATGAAAGTAGAAGCCGTACACCGGTAAGTATTCGCGCTCGCCATTCTCCAAACAAATTATTTTCCGACGATGAACATGAGCATTTACTGTCCAAATCTCCTGATTTGATGCCAATGGCCATGAAAAAAAGGGACATAATATCGAACAAGATATAGATCGCAATACAGAAAACATTCATCCACAAGGTGTTGTTTAGAGGAAGAGTTGGAGGAATGGTGGAATTGATCAGCAATCAAATATATAGTTGTTGTTTGACCCGATTGTAGAAGAAGAGAATGAGACTATAAAAACCCATTGGAAGCAGAAGAAAGGTACAAAATTCGCATTGATGCGATGGTTAAAAAGTTGATCTCGTTCGAAAACAGAATCATTATACGGGAAGACATCGATACCGAAACTAATGGAAAACTAAAAACCGGAAAAGTTCTAGACAAATCTGGGTAACTAGATATTGTAAGGAAAGACCCAATAAAGTGGTGGAAGGCGACACCGTTGTGTTGGTTTCCTGTTTTTGACATTATATTTAGTTATCATTTATTTAGTAGATTTATGTTAAGAACCGTGATTTATTGGTTGTTTTCTCACAGTAGTGGTACATACTTTTCATTACCAGAAGCAACGAAGAAGTTTAGTGCCTGACGATTTTGTATAATGTTTCATTGTCGAAAGGGTGAGAATCATGAGGGTGATGGCTCAATGGAACTTTTTTCAGAGGATTAACTGTTACGTATATTGTGCATCATCGAAAACTCGTATGAAAATATTTGCACTGGATTAGATACTGAATAAATTAAAGGTAATGGTGTTGATAATAGTATGGAAACAGTTCAAATCAATAGAACGAACAATGAAAGATTTTCTTTCGATCAGCAACAGTATGACGAAAGAAATAATTCATTTGAAGAAAAATACATTCAGTTGAATATACAGAAACCATCCCGGCTATCATATATGGACAAAATGTGCTTGGAAGAAGCGAGAAAGAGAATAGAAAATAATTCCAAGTCACCAGAATCTCTGAAGGAAGAGGTGTTGACGGTACATCGTCGCCTATAGATTATATTGAATTTTCTGCGTTTCGGTTAATGGGTCATATCAACACTCGACTTTGACATGATCGCACGCAGTTAAATTGGTGTTTTTCGATTAAATTGGTTGCAATATTTGTCCATGGGATAGTATATCATACCAAACAAACTTGTTCCAAAGAAAAATTTCATGGAAGTATAGTGACGTATGTGAAACCATGCTCCCAAAAACATCCTTTCTTACCGAAATGGACTCTAATGATGGAAATTAAAATGTTGATGGTAAAACCAGAAATAATTATACAACCTTTAGAAGAAATGTAAAATAAAATTATTAGTAGAGCATCATGTACTTGTAACGGCGAAGGGTTCACTAAAGAGGAAGAGAGTTGGAACGGACGTAAAATTGTTTAGAAGAGAAATGAATATTTCTTTGATGTTGCAGCAAGGATCGTCCTTTCATTCTTCTGCAGTGTAAATGATACACAGTCACATGAACGGCTGCAAGACGGTGATGGGGCATTGTTTGCTATATATTTGGTGGCGTGTCTACTTAGAAGAATAAATAATGGAGCAATAGACGATTTTTCAATTATTACAGATCCATGTACCGTTGAATTTGGTGATGAAATATCAAAATTGACATTGAAAGAAATTAAATTGAAGTATCTGCTTCCCGCAGCAACAGATACGGGTAGAACCATCTTCCATGGGACATCGTCTAGTTCAATGTCTACATTCGTAATGGAAAGTGTAGTGATGGAAAGTACATCAAATGCTGAGATGAAAACGAAGGAAGTGACCAAGGTGGAGCCTTTGAAGAAGATACTGATGATTATGGGCAATTAGAAGAATTTGATATTTTTTTAAGGATCATCTTAATATGAGAAATGTTGAAAATGGCAGGATTGATGGATAGAATAGTTGCTTCATTTTCATATTGTGACGGGAGTAGGTTTTTTTATATGCAGACGTAGGCGAAGATGAGATTCCACAGCTTGTTGAACCTCGCCGGACTGATGGATAGGATCGTTGCTTATGACGTATATAGGAGATGAGGATATGGTAAAGGTTGAATCTGACCAAATCTGTTGATAGGATTTGTTTTCATTGATAAATAAATAGAATTCTTTTGATGATTGATCAACATCCAGTTCGGCAATTCCAGAACATTTCTTTCTCGCACATCTCAGCATTTAAATTAACGAAGCTTCTTTGGTCAAATTACATACAGGATTCCATTCATATTTCTAAATGACACTGGTACAAATGTTGAAATATAGCCTCATTTCGTGTCATAAAATTATGTTTAAAATAAAAATATTTCAAATTTTAATCAAAATTATTCTTTAAACTACGTAATGTAAACGGAGATAATTTTTCCATAAATTACTGAGACTTACAGTACCCCGTTCCGGTAGTGGCATGTCAAGAGCCGAGGTGTTTACATTTTATTTTTTGGCCTCCAGTCCGACAACACCGATATATCATGACAAATTGCAACATCATAATAAAAAGATTCGAAGAGGAAAAGAGAGACAGAGAAATTGAAGGAGAGGAAGAATTTTTATTATTCTTTATCTTCATCGTTTTTCAATCACAAATAAGCACTACGTCGTTCAATTTTGGAGTCACATCGCTACGCGCCAACCAACATCAGTTTTATTTTACTCGAAAGTTGAGTCGTTACACTAGCGGAGATCAAAAGTGAATACATCTTGCTTTTTATATCCTGAACTTTTTCAGAGGTTAATTCATTTTAATCCCATCACATCATTATTAGAAAAAGAAAAGTAATCGCATTCGAATTAATGCCCACTAAACATTTCATAACAAATGAATAGGAAATTTCACGGGTGTTCTCGTTGACCCAGAACATGTTCTTTTGGGAGACAAAAGTTTGAAGAAGACCCTTTTAAAAGTATACTACTGAGTCTGCAAATAGGCAAATGGGTAGAATGAAACTCTCCTCGGTGCTCTTTTTATTTTTCAGTAGACACAACTTGGTGCTGTGCCTTTTATACGCAAAAATGACACCAACTACATCTCACAGTGGAGTTCGTTGAGGCAATAAAGATCAATAAAACAAATCAATCAATCAACAAAAATCAGTCAAGAAGTACAGTTGGTCAAAATTCAATCCAGCCCGAAAAATCGAGGGCGAGGTGTAAGTATTGCTTACAGATATTGCAAAAAAGGTGTAAGTATTACTTACAGTTACATTAAACTGTAAGCAATATTGGGAGGGGAGATACTTGATTGATATACCAGATGAAACAAATATTCTAAGAATGCCATACCTTGACTTGGAATAGTTTACAAATTCATCTGTAGAAAGGGCACACAGACAAATAATCTTCCAGTTTTAGGAAGCTGTTCTTGGATTTTCGTATACTCAATTAGGTGGTTAAAGAAGCTACGGACATGATAGAATTAGACGTTACAAAGCCGTATCGTTGTTTTCTGAATATGGGGAGTCATCATCACCGAACAATATATTTCTAATAGCTTCGACATGTAGATGTGGATCGCAAACACTCATATTCATCATGAGTATTCTAGGAAATGAAAACAATAATCCGTGGGTTGTAGGATACAAGTTTATTCCACAGAGTCGTGATGAATTAAAAGTGGATAGTTCAAAACTTTTCTTGGTTGAACTTAGCAATGGTATTCTACTTGTGGATTTCTTCCGTGACTGTTGTTCAGATTGTAAACTGTTCAGTACCATTTAGGGAAACTATGACTCTCTTTCTGGATGGTTCTTTATGAAGACAAGAATGGATGGATATCTACCATTCATGAGATAAAACATATACAGATTAAATATTGGATAAATTTAATTTTAAATGGATAATACCTTCAACCGAATAATATCTACATTACTTGTTTCTCTAGGCATTCTTTCCTCTGGACGGTGATATTGCATGCATATTTCAAATTATCCCAATGTTATGTTTCTTCTGCATTATTTGTTCCATATCTAGTAGCTATTTCAGTAAAGAAATGCTGATAAAGTATGCGCATTTGACATAAATTTATTCACGTTTTTTTTCTACACAATTTCTGCTATAGGTATTTAAGTATATATAAATGCGGTTACGGTAGGCACATTCCACAAAAACTGATCCTCAGGATATTGCCACTTTAATTAATTAGTGTTTATTTCAGTATAGAAATGTTGACACCGTATGACCATTTCACATAACAGTATTCTCATTTTGTTGCTCCAGTAAAACATCTGTATTTACTTGATTATATGAATGATCCTACAGTGCGCATATTTCATGTAACATTATTATCATATTCTTGCCACAACAATTCAATATTTCATATTCCAATGTGGCAATGCCGCTACAGTATGCACATTTTTCATAATAGTATTATCATGTCGTTGCTACATTGCTTCAGATGAATTTTTGAGTATCGGAATGCTTCCACGTTAAGCAAATTTCATATATAAGTATTCTCATGTTGGCGCTACATTATTTCAACTTTCTATATTTAATTATGGAAATCTTGCTACTACCGTACGTACATTTCATATATACTTTTTCCCATGTTCTTGCTACATTACTTGATCCGCACAGTATGGAAATAGTAATACAGTATGTACATTTCAAATTAAAATATCTGCTATGACATGATACCTTTCATCCATTTCTAAACATTTTAATATGAAAATGTTGATTCTGTATACAGATTGACAATGATCATACTTTCAAATTTTTTGTACAGTAGGTAACATATTCCCTTGTCTCTTCCTATGTTATATTTACTGTATCTGCATTCTCAGAGATTGTAATATGAATGGTAGGCTACAGTACATAAGAAGTCAAGGAATATTATTCTGGATTTTGGACTGCGATAATTTCAGAATAAGTAGGAAAGGAAAGTTATCAAGCTGCAATAATACGAAAGCTTGCGCCACCAGCAAGAATGTTGATAATTCCTATTTTGTTTTCTTATTACGGCATGGGCAAATAAACTCTCGGTCCTCTAATGCTTTACCACGCAGTGTTTTGTCTGCTTCGTCTGTTAAGAAGAAATTACTGATTCCCCAAAAGATTCTATTGTTCTCTGGGTCAGAGGTGTATTCGGATTGTCGAATTTGAAAAAAGTCTCTCAATATTCTCCAAAGGATTGTGAAGCCACGTAAATTGTCTGTCGTGTATAGAAATGCTACGGGTAGTTCTTCACGAATCTAAATAATACATGTTGTGTAATTAGTGGTATAATTTCGGGACATAAAGCAATGGATAAATAATTTTAATTCAGTGCTGGAATAACTAACGGGGTGGTAAGCTTTCAATTCTGTGAGTAGGCTTTGTACTTGTGTAGGAAAAGGGTAAGTAAACTTACAATGTAAATGTTTTGGGTAGGATACCTTTTTGTTTGTTTTTTAATTTTTGTAACCTCTCCATTTTTTTTGATTTTTGTAGTGTATTTATTGTTATTATGTGGCTGAAATAATGCAAAAGTGGAATATTGGGAAAAAAGGGAGGGCATGTTATTCTTGAAGTGCTTGCTTGATTTTTCTGTTATTGTGATGTGTTTTACCAAAGAAATGTGATCTGTAATTAGTTTCTTTCCTAGAGGTAGAATCACAGATGTGACACCAAAAGTTTTGTTGAGGTCTTTAATTTTTCTTATGTTGTTTTCCATCACTGTTTTCAATTACTTGTTATTGAAAAATATCTTCATTGCAGGTCTGGCAGCATACTTTTGGTTGTAACGATTTATTTGAACCTCTATCCCGTTGTGTTTGTATTCTTTCAATCCTATGTGCTCTTATAGGATTCATTATTTTAATTCATTCTGTTTGCTTTTGGACAGTTGGAGTGAAAATGGGCGTTGTATACTGTGGCTCAAAACCACCGTAGAATTTGGGATTTGTCAGTGATAGTGACGATGGAGGTGGTGGTCATGGTGGTCGTGGTGAGTTACTGGTGACATAGATAGGTGAGCGTGGAGGTGATGGTGTGGTTATATCTGGTCCTTTTTCCTCTTCTTCTCGGTCAATTATTGGTAGAACCGAAGCGGATTAGTCCGAATCGAAGTCTTCTACCCTGCGGTGCTTGGAACTTCTTTTGTTTTTTCTTTTTTAAAAATGAATTGTTTAAAAGTATAAATGTTTTTAATAAAAAAATGTAGAATCTCTTAGTCCAAAGAAATAAAATTTATAAATTTCATATAGTTTTATTTGCCGTGGAGCTATAATACAACTATATTATATTAAAATCCTACCTCACCACAACAGGAAAAAAAATTAAATGTTCTCTTTTCTCGCTGTGGTTATTATTTTTACAACCGTATTCGAATTGATTCTATGTAGATTTCGAATACGCATAAAAACAAAAGTTTTTATACACAAAAGGGCTTGCGATCTACTGTATAGCAGAGCTTGGTTTAAACGGTCGCTAAAGTGAGTTTTTGGGTAAACAAAAATTATGTAGATAATCGATACCTAAAAAATGCAAGTGATGGGTTTTCGAGATCGTCTTTTCTAGAGATAATGAACTGTAAAAGTAAAACATAATTTTATTATGAGTAGAATAAGTTTAAATAATACGGAAGTGTAAAAAGTGAAAAAAAATTCTTACAGTATAAAATACCGTAACTGGTGTATATATTGAAATATTTTAGAGCAGAAAATCAGGGTTTTCAAACATAGATTAACAAATTTCGCCTTTATAAAAGTATAGCAAACAAATGGATTTATATTTTTCCAATTTTATAAACATGAAATATATAAAAAGAAAAAATAAATCGGAATCGTTACCGTAAATATAGAAACAGTGTTTCAAACTGGAGACAATAATAATCAGCCGCGTAAAATAATATGTGTACTGGAGTGTGTAATACAGTAGTTACATGGACCCAAAATCTGAGCCAGACTATGTCATGAACCATCTTCTGTTGAAATTTTATAACAGAACTAGCACGAACCTACTATTTCACATTTTACTTGCATTCATCAGAAGAGTTTTGTGTGTAATTCGGCTTTGGACGTTCCCATTTCACTACAAAAACGTCATTACGACCTTTCTCTTTTTCTTTCCTTTCTCTCCCTGTACTTCTCTACTTTACAACAATTAAACATTTGTTCATGGTTTCTTTCGAAAAGGTGTAGACATTGAGTCAAAAATTCTCCACATCTCTATTCATACAGATTATCTCACATCTGAACCTATTTCGCTATATTGCTCGCCAGTTCTCGTCCGCGCTCTTCGTTCCTCATCGATCACACTAGTTTACTGATTAACCTCTCTCTACTTCGCTGCTTTCAACTGAATGATCCATTCACTAAACATCAATCATTAAAACCTCCATACGTTCATTACCCCGCAGCTCTACTGTACTACCTCTGCTACATCCAAATTACGCCGGTGTACTGTATCTCACCATACAGCAACATGACATACACTGTATACGCTTCATAAAACGTGGTGAAATACTGTTCAAAGTAGTTAATTGTACACCTACTATGATACTCTAGCTTCGGAACTACCTTTATCATTCAAATTGGAGGGACCCGAATCATTAAATGGAGGGCAGTCATTCATTACTCTGTTGAAACTTTTCAGCGATACATAGAAAACTTCGCTGAAAGTGACTGCTCGTTTTTCTATCATATACAAAATAATTTGAGGAACTTTATAGAGAGGTGCAGCATAAATCATGTAATGCCAGGTTGTAGAGTCATTGCTTACCTTCTAGTTAAATTCTAGGGCAATGGTGCAGGTGATGCGTTTGTAGATACCAACTCCAAAACATCGTTATTAAGGAGTCTAAATTGGATATAATTAGTTGAATTCATGATTGCCTCTTGTTTACACTAAATCCGGTGAAAACATTACATGCAACGATTTCGTGGGGTTACTGCAAGTGGAAGAAGGTTTTTGATTCATATATTGATTTTATCGTAAATATGTGACCTTCCAAAGGTCAGCTTGTCATTAGCCTCAAGAGTCCTGAGGCTAAGGACAAGAAAGTAATTAAGCGCATGATATGACCTTTCAACCAACCATGCTATATATCCCTCGTAGTAAGAAACAGTATACCTGAAAACACAAGTGCCCCCAGTGTTGCTAGTAAATGAATATATGCATTTTTAAAGCAAAATATGATGATTAAAACATGGCTGAAAAATTCAAAGAACAATTTATTCATCCATTACCACCTGTACTTCACACTTTCCCGTGGTTGGTATACAGTAGTCTGTTGACATATGCTAATGCTATATGTAATCAGACTGAGAGACTGAATAGTACTAAATAATTACTTTTGAGACCATGCATAAGCTGTCCATTGGAGTTTTCAAACTTTTGAAAGATTGCACAACTTGCGCATATCTAATACCATACTTAACGTACAAGCTGAGTTCTAGCTCGGCAATCAAAACTTTATCAGTGGAATGCCGTATTTTGTATTTGATAAAGAATCAAGTAATGTCATTGATGATTAAAATTTTGTCAGATTCACAGTTACATTCATGTTGTTATGGTCGGCATATCAATTTCTAGAAGCCGGAATTGAACAGAGACAAACAGGATTATTCAAAGAAACTGATTCATTGGGATGCTAGAAGAGTTCCACATTGATTATGTTGACAAATTTTCTCCATTTTTAGAAGCGAGAATTGATAGATGGCGCGCCACGGTGAAGTGGATGAATCACCGGTTACAAATTTTTTTAGTATGTGGATTTAGTTGATACCGTATTTATTATGCAAAGGAGACCTGTTTTGGCTGATATATAACTAAATCACCTTTGAAAAACATTGTATCGTTTAAAGATCGGCGTAGAAATGTATTTCGAAAATACAAAGCATCTGGGATGGGTACTTCAAAATGGCATATATTGGACCATTTATTAACTGATATTAGCCGTAGTGAGGGTGATCATAACTTACACAATGGCAGTTATGAAGAATCACACGAGAAGGTTAAAGAAGATTCTATATCAACATCGATAAGAGAAAAATTCGGATTGAAAGAAAAAATAAAAATCCAGGACGACAGAATTATCAGACTTGACTGTGTTGATTGAACGGATGTAAATTCAGATTGTACGATTAGATTTAAGCCTGATCGCACAAAAATGGCGAAGGATGATTGTACTTTTCTGTTAGGCATGGAAGGTCGATGAGGAAGAATTGAAGACCATGTTATACAACACAATGAAAGGCTTATCCAATTTCAAAATATGGCCGATTGTCAGAAATACATTGGAGAATTTATATCCGAAGATGGCGTACCCACTTTGATAAACTTATCCCGACTAATACATGAAGTAATTGGGGATGTCAACATCAGAATCTCTGGATACAAAAGTTCAAATTTAAGGTTTGATATATATGTCAGGTTGTAGCACACAAAAATTAGATGACATAGAATCTGTAAATTTGGTTATAATTGCGTACAATTTATTTAGAATATCACAGCGTGTAGCATAAGAATAAATTCTACCGTTCAAAAATGCCAAGATTATATTCCGTAATGGTTAGGGGAAGTGTTAGGGATGATGATATTTTTGAAAGAATGAGCAAGATTTTGTGTGCTCTTGTATTAAAATTCGTAAGAATTCACGAAGATAAGAATAGTAGAATATGTATGAAACATTCGAGAAGAAACCGTCCAGAATGTGACCATAAAATGACACATGAACTTGCTTCTTGAAGTATTACGATGTTAGAGGTAATAAACATCTCACAATAGGGGAAATCGACAAATATCTCAAATGTATCAAATTGGAATGGCAGCGAAATCGCTGTGGTTACGAAACAATCAGCACAGGAAAAGATTTCGTTTGAAAACTGTAGATACTATTAGAGGTGTTTTTCATGTTTTTGACTATGAATCAGGAATTGATTGAGTGTCACACAATGTGAGGAGATGGAAGGAGAGTCAAAAACTAAAAATAAACGAGATTGTGATTTTTCTAGGATCTTTTAGTTTAATCACTTTTTCCTCGCGAAAGTGGATGATTATAATTAAATAGAATAAGTGAAAATAAAGTAACACTTGAAAATTGTTGAGCATTTGTAAGTACCCAAATTACAATTATGAGTCTATGAAAAAGAACTATTATTGAGTTTTTATGGATGTGGTAGCACAATTTTATTGGTATTGGTGACGATGATGTATTGTAATCAATTGATATATTTGTTGAAGAATACGTATTTGGCGTGTGGTGATTTAACGCTGCCGTAATAAGAACAGAGCTGAATTATTCACACAAAATTTCTGATTTTCTTCGAATCGAATGGAACTTAAAATTGAAGTCAACATGAAACAATCCATGATTCCAAAATTTTAACAGGAATTACTATGTAATTGAAAATAGAACAAACTGTATTGTGGCACCAGGACTGCAAACATTAATTAATTATTGTTTTTGCTTCTTCATAAAAAATGTTAAAAAACATTATAAAAAATGAAACTTGTTCATCTCTATCCTGTATTTTTCTAATGCAAATTTTCATTGTAGCAGAAGGAACGAAGGAACTATAAAAACTTCGATGGAGACTAAAGTACATCCCCTAATCCTTACTGAAAATTTGTATAACATAGTTCATTTCCGTAATATTCGTTTTCGAGGTAGTTTTAGCTCATTCATAATCATCTTTAGTAGTATATGCGTTATAACCGTCACGAATCTATATTTAAATTTTCTCATCCCCGCCATCAACATCCGTAACATCGTTACCAAAATATCCTTGACTCTCCCCATCAACATCATGCTGATCGAGTTCATCAAACTTGAAAAATTATTGATCCATCATCTTGCTTTGAAAACTATTTGTTTTACATGTCATGTACAGGTGAAACATATACCTATATGTTTCGAAGGAGGTCTTCGTCGGATAAATACAATATTAGTTATTTGAAAGATACCGACCGTTCAACAATGTAATTATTTCCAGATCATATGGAAACATCTTCGCTTGTAACCTGCGACGCATATAAACCTACAATAAATCTATAAAATATAACAGCCTCATTAGGTAGTATCTCGCTTTCATGACCATTCCTTATTTGTACAGAGGAATTTTCTGATTGTATTTCATGATAATAATTCACCTTTCTGTTACGTGCTACACCATGACATGGAAATATAGCTTCCGGATTCACAGATCTACTGAATTTATAGTTGTTGAGGTTCACTGCATATTTCATTTCAGTTATATACTCAGAAGTTAGGTAAATATTACTAACACCCGAAATTTTACCGACAGTATCAATGATCTATTTCATTATGTAATGGAATCGTATAAGGGTTAAAACTCAATCATAATCATTTGGGGTGCCATTGAATTTTCGAAATATTTTAAATGCACTTCTTGCATGCTCATTTTGAAATAACATACTATTCCTTTGAATTCCTCCATAAAATTATCCTTAACCACGAAATCACATTCATCTGTATATTTAGACTCAAAGCATTTAGCGGTGTATCTTTCAATTGGATTTAATTCCATAAACGTTGTCATACACAATCCTTCCTTCCTTTAACATTAGTTTTACAAAATCGGAAAGGATTTCTTTCTACAATGTGCTATCACAAATTCGTAGCCGAAACCGGTTAAGAGATACTCTTTAGAACCCTTTCCTTTGAACTGATAACTTGTGCACAAACTCTTTCAAATCATTCCAACAACTGCGCTCTTTCAAAAGTATGTCTGTACATGGATGTTTCCAGTTATGTACTTGGCGCCATCTACATTTTTTAACGAAGCTGCGCAATAACACTTTTCCCAACAAAGTTGACCTATGATTAGGGTTTGGTATGTATAGCTTTCTTTTTGTCTCAAACTCCATTGTACACATAGGAACATATAAACTGGTAATTTTCTCTTCCTATCCGTACCAGATGTTATTTCTATGACAAAATAGCCACTCGGATGAGCTTTATAACGCCACTAAACGGTAGAAGCAGGCCAGTGACCGGGTACATAGCGGTCAATAGCCTAATCAAACAACTGGTATAAATAAATGGGAAAATGATTTATGGAATTGAATCATATTAGTTGAATCCGCAGCTCAGGAAAGAGCAGTTCATCTAAGACCATTGCTACAATTGAGTATCTTTTACAGGTCGCATAATATCTAAAGCACTTTTGTTTCTTCTTCGACACCGATGGCCGTCCACAGAGATCAGGAACTGTCCGACAGGTGGCGATTTTATTGCTCCTGACAACAGTTTTTGACTAGTCCAAGGGCCCAGGGTGGTTGCATATCTCCTTCCTTGTTGAAGCTCTCTTTCGATTCGTTCGAGGATCAAGTTGATGCTGTCTGGTACTCTCGGTAATTTCTAGTCTTTCTTAATTTTTTTCCTCCCCGCCTGTCATGGTATGTATAATTCGTATAATTAAACTCATTCAAATCCAGATGGATTTCAAATGTGTGATATATTTCTGAAACTAATAAAGGTGACTAGTTCTGATTAAATTGAGTCCAAGTTTCGGATTACAATGCCAATCCCGCTGTACGTTTGCACAGTGGATGATTCGCCTGAAAAGTGTGGGTTGTACAGTACATTCCATTGTTGGACCGCGCGCCAGCTGTAGTTTGCCGGTTGACATGTAGTAAGTGTGACCTCATATTTTCCATTTCA
>JAULBU010041450.1:0-14381 GCA_032358235.1 Odonthalia washingtoniensis | reverse complement strand
ACAGAGAAAATATACGCCAAAATCAACAGCAAAAGTCCACTGAAACCATTACGAAATAGTCACATGTCCATATCATATACATGATGTCTTTTGTTCATCTGCTGACATATGAAAACACATAAATAATAATATAAATCGATACTATGTTAGTAAATTGTATATGGAAAGAACACAATAATGTAATATGAATATACAAATTGATATCGTTACGAACCTGTACGGATGACGGAGTATGTAAAGGAACGGAACTAAGTTACCTGTAAAAAGAAATCGCAACAACCAAGCATAGAA
The DNA here is from genome assembly GCA_032358235.1 of Odonthalia washingtoniensis. Lineage (NCBI taxonomy): Eukaryota > Rhodophyta > Florideophyceae > Ceramiales > Rhodomelaceae > Odonthalia > Odonthalia washingtoniensis. The sequence continues at coordinate 14,090 of JAULBU010041450.1, read as the reverse complement.
AAGAAAAGTTAGTAATTTTTAATGATGAAATAAAAATTGTACAATTAGCGAGAGAGTAGATATTTATACGTACATCCACGAGAATTTGATTTGATCGCATAGTTGTTATTGAGATGGAACATGACAGGTCTGGGTCACTGTGGAGCATTGATGAAGACCGAAATGTCATTTTTCGGCGCCAATGATCGCTCGTTGGTACGGTGTTGATAGAAATGGTCGAATGAACTGTGTCGGAGGGGAGGAAGAGGGAATGTGACTGTTTCAGAAAAGTGAAGAGAATTGCTTTAAATTGGCCCAAAATACAAGAATTTATGTAAAATTTAATATCAGAAAATGGCACGAAAAGAACATTTTGGTACCATAGTCATTGTTTAAAAATTAAAAATTTAACTTACTATAAATGTGTTTAAAAATGTCCCAAAAAGAAAATGATGAAACGCCAGAAGGCACAGTACAGAAAATAGACATTTAAACCAAATTCAGAAATAGATTTTAATCCACATTTAAAAATGTGAACTGTATCGGTAAAATGTTCTGTGATGTGTCGGTGACCACGGAGGTAGGCGGGACGATGATAATTGTTGGAAGGACCCTTTATTGGTATGGCTGGAAGTATTGAGAATGATTTTACGGAAACATGGTATGCTGAATATAGAAACATCTTAATGTATGAAGGAGCATCTGAAATATTTAACGTGTTTACGAAATATAATTTGAGACCTATACTTATAATTTAAAAAAATCATAGCTTGTATAATAGGGCAGAACTGAATGAAATTTCTTCTGTTCTGACCGAGCTGTTTCGATAAGGAAAAATCAACATAAAATTTTTGTATTGTCACGGATTTATCGAATTGCAGAAAACACAGGCGGGAACAGGCGGCTGTCAGTGGTGATAACAGTAATGGTTATGACCTATCCTCAACTGGACATGGGCAGGAGATGGAAAAAGTAAAGCTGGAGTGTTGAACAAATCATTGGCTGTATCGCTAAGCATCTTGGAAAGTCAAGTGGGGAGAAAGAATGTCGAAGAAGCTATTAAGACAATTTGTGACCCTGAATTTGATGCAAGATTAATCTCAAAGAAAGTTCCATCTGTTGATGACTTCCATAAGATTAGGGATGACATAGTGAGCAAATGTAGTCAATGAAACCGAAGTGTGCAATGGAATAATTTAGGAGTGTAGTAGGGAAATATGGAAAATTGTATGTGTTCATTTTTGTTTTTGTTTTTGTTTGTTTCATTTTATTTTTTATTGTATCTTGAACATAATAAACTCAATTATTTTTAAACATTTGTCACAATTTCGATGCGTACTTGAAATGAAAATGCCTGTTTATCTAAGTAAGTAAATTTATTTTTAAATGAAAAGTGCTCATAGTAATGGTAAGACTAATTTTATTTACATGACACACATTGATTATACTAAAATTTAAGTTTTAATGGAAAATAGGTCAAAGTTCAAAATGGTATGGACGCAATGAACGGTATGGTCAAGAGAATGTTTTGTAAGCGGTAAAGGAGATTGGGGCAAATTAATTACGACGACGTTTTCATTTGTGAAGACTGTTGTTAAAAATATCATTACCTGGAAGAACTCTGACATTTTCTCTCTGGAGTGCTTCGATTACTTGAGGAAGAACTAGATTCCAACAGATGGGACGGCAATGTGATTTGATTGCATACGGAAAGATCTTCCAGTTCTTTATATTTCCTATCTGTCTTCTCCTTTTCCGCTTTAACCTGTCTGCTTCATTTTCAGCCTTGTCTAATCTGCGCTGGTTGAATAGCACGTTTTTTGGATTATCTTTGACGGAGATGGTGGATAGAATAGTTCACACACCGTCATTTCTCTGGTGAAAGGGAAATTGAACTTTTCACCCGGACCATGCTCAGTGAAAGTGTAAGACTCATTTTCCAGCTTGCAAACCAAGACAGTCGGTGCATGATTTAATTTGTCAAGGTGTGGAACATCGGGATCGGTAATGATGTAGTAGCGGATTCTAATAGCCACATACAGTTTCGGTTTCTTTATCAGGTCATTGCCACGGTTGTGGCTGGTAACTTCTGAGACGAGTTTCGGAGGGACACCCGCTGGGAACGACGCCTCTTTGTCCTAGCAGAGCGACGTGCCGATAGCCAGGTCTGGTCGCAGGGTAGTGTTATCCTTAACCGAAACAGTTACCTCTGCAAAAGCCGAATTTGTGGACACTTTACCATACTTTGAAGCTTCAAGTTCGATTTCATTTCTATGTGAATGAAGTAAATAGGAAATAATACGGCCATGGGTACGAGAAGTCATTGGTTTATCAACGAGTAGATCGTCAATGAGCTCAAATGAGTTGGCCCCGTCGAATTTTAAATGAAGAAAGTCCTCAACATGACACGGAGTCAAATGCAGGGAGGAATTTTAATAGTGTAGGGAGATGACGGGTTGGTATCGGATTAGAGGAGAAATAAGGGTGACTATTGACTGAGATGGTCATAATCATTTGTGGATTCCATCCGGAACAGACGTTGAATAAAAATGATCACACGGAGGTTGAGAAGAGTTGGAGGATGATGAATAGATGTTTCCGGAAACCATTTGTATATATATATATTTGGGTTCCAGTTCTTTTTTTTGTAATGTCTCAATGACAGTCGCGAGGCGAGTCGTGACAGATGAACGGGAAATTGTGTACGAAAGGAACTGCTAGAGACGGGACCGGTGGATTGTCGCATCGGTGATAAACCGCTTGAAATAAAGTTATATATATATAACAATAAATTGCCAACAATGCAGAAAGATGACATGTGCAGTTATCCTGTAGTAACAAAATCTGTGCTTTGTAGTGTCCACCGCAGTGTTCAGTATGACAAAGGAGTGATGTTGAAGAAAGCCAGAAGCGGGCGGGCAACATACGGTCAGAATAGGTGTAACTCCATGTGGAGTTGGGATGTTTGCAAAAAATTAAAAAATTAATTTTTTGCAGCAAAAATTAAATAAATAATTTTTTGCAGCCAAAATTGAATATTTAATTTTTTGCAAAAATCCCAACTCCACATGGAGTTGGAAATTTTGGAAAAATGTGAAACGGTGAACTGTTGTACAGAATTACTATCTATGGTAACCGTTACATTATGTAACGGTTACGATAGTAAGTATGATACTGTTTGAAACGTTAGTGTGGACTTGTATGAAGACCGCAGTAAAAAAGAACGTTACTGTCAAGTGCTTGTGCATCATTTCCTAATCCAAAAACGTCAATGATGAATAGAGGTGTAGTGAGACAACTTTCGCAAAGGCCAACGAGGTAGAAATTTAGATCTGCGGAATCCCCATTAAAGGCGGCAAGGATCTGCACACCCGGCAGTGATGGTGGGGATGAATCATTTCGTCAACAAAGTCCGAACTTGTCTAGAGAACAGCGAGTCGGGGGCACCTCGTGGACGTGAAAGAGGTAGGCTCCGTGGCAGTCGTGGAAGTGGAAGAGGTAGTATAGGAATACCGTGAAGAAATGAGACAAACGAATGTTCATTAAATAGTGATGTAAGGAACACATGTACTACCGAAGATGACGAATCGCGACTTGGAAATGATGAGGTAGAAAGTGGTGCAAAAAATTATGACAACAGTGCGGAAGTTAATAGTTCCATCAGCAATGTTGGAAATATAGAAATGGAAGTAGATATGGAAGAGTTCCGGAAGCTGCAGGAAGAGGTTCGACAATTAACGGCCGAGAAGTCAAGACTAACAGTTATGATGAATGAGTACAAGGTTTCAGCGAATGAAAAGGATGAGAAGAGTTGAGTAAAGACGTTTCAATCAAAGCTCTTGAATCCGAAGTGATCAGACTTGATTGTAAAAGTACTGAAATGAGAGGGATAGTACAAAGTTTAGAGTTATTAAATCAGGAACTTCTTAAAAAGATGTCGGAAAACAACAAAAATCGTGGAAAGTATGTTGACCGGATGATAAAACAAGTACCTACGAAATATTTGGGGATTGGACTGGCAGTTGACCAGAGAATGTTGAAGTGTGGAAGTAAGGAAACCTAATAATTAGACCGATGTTGTGATGATAATGTAAGGAACTGGACGAACCAAGCTGAGATTGTAACTGAGAATGGAATTAAATTGTTAGACGGCACCATGATAGTACCAGCACCACACACTTTCCTTTGCAGCGGTAACAATATATATGTCCCCTCCATGAATTCCGAGAGAGATATTATATGTTCGTTACTTAGAAAGGAATTTTCAACAGGGGAAAGCGTACAAATATATTTGTCTGAAGAATTTAGAAATTCTGTTGTTGATTCGTTTTGTAAAGTTGATACATTAGAGGGACGTCAGAAAGTTACTATCGGACTTCTGTAGGAAGGAAAAGAGCAGCAAAGGACAGATTTTTTTAAATACTTGGTTATGGTTCACTATTGTCTCGATTCAATTTGAATGAATCTGGAGCAACGGGAAAAGGGAAATGTAAATAGCTACTGCCAAAAGGAAACTATTTGAACGAATAGATTTGGTGTTCTGGACATGTCTTGGTGGCGGACCACGGGTATTTTTGATATCCAATTACGGTACAAGGGAAATCAGCGTGAAAGTATAGGTGATGAAGAGGGGGACGATGAGCAAGAATTGAAATTTTTCACGAATGAAATCGTTCCTGTAGTTTTTCATGATTTCATTGGATATATACCTGAGAACATGGAAGGGGACACTGTAGAAGGAACTATAATGAGTATTCCTCGTGTAGATGCATGGGTAAAAAGCTGTGTTAACCTTCTGATTGTGAAAGAGTGTTGCGGTGGTGGACGCTAGAAAGAATTTCACTAAATGTTTTCGAAGTATGTAAAACTTGCAACTGAACAGTTGGCCGGCAAAAAAAGAAAATTTGTAGAAGCATGGGAACCAGATGAACTTGAAGTATCGGAATGAGAAGTTGGGGCGAAGAAAAAAGTTTTAGAGAAATGGAACGTGAAGCCACAATAATAGTTACAACGACAAGGCCGAGGAAACATTTCATTGGCGTACAAGCTGAATGGTTTGTAAATACATTGGTGTACATTGTGGAATTTTTCATGACTGTTATATAGCCGAAATAGCGAGTGATTGGAAGAGTATGGAAAAGCTTGTAAACGAATTTGTCGAAGGACCTGTACCAAGTACATTATTTGACAGTGACGGAAGAATAGAAGAGAACGGAAGTATAGAAGGAAATGAAGAAACACCAATCGTGTGATTTGATATTGAAGTATACATTCGCCGACATGTTATATGGGTTCGTCATATTCGGCAATACTGCTTTTAACCAATTTCAATTAATTCCTTTCCATGTAGAATCGATTGATGTAAAGTCTTTGTCGTGACCATGGTAATTGTTCAGTAAAAGAATCAATTCAGAAATTTTACCGCAACACATGTACAGATGAACAAATTGTAATGGAATATATGGTATCATACCACTCTCCTGTCTCCAAAATATTGTCAACCGATGTATTCTCGGCGCCAGGATTGGTTTTGTCGATTTAATATGTTGTAGACCAACGCAATCATAGGCAGTTACGAATTTTATCTCCATTGCCGATTGGCGGAGTGAATTCCATATATTGTACAAAAGCCATTTCTTTGTTCTCCATATTATTTGAAAGATTCATACGAAATAGAAGAAGGACTTTCGATATATAGTAAACAGGAGTGTTTGCATCACCTCCTTTAATACGGACGAAACTATTTCTTTTCTTCTTACTCGGACCGAATTGTGTGGTTGCAAAGATACGTTATGTTTTCCGGAGGTGTTGCGGAGGAGGACTATAATTGACAGTATTTCTAGAATGGTTATACTGTTGCAATGTAGGTAGGTGGCCGCCGATTATGTAACCGGACTTCAAGAAAGTAACACCGATTTCGGGGTCTGTTAAAAATATCATTATCTTGTAAATAGATCCTTATAAGTTCTGTGGAAACAGCTAGAATTGTATGGGATAGTGTTCTAAATATAAGAGTAAGTATTTTATCTGATCATTCGTTACACAAATCATATTTATTTCTCATAGCATCAATCTGAACCAATGTAACAGGAAAGATGTTACGTACCAAATATGTTGATGGCTGTTGACTATGTGTTGTTACAGTATCTGATCCGGTTGATTGTTTGGTAGTGATACTGTTTAATCCGCGTTTCATGAATGTTGCATGATGTGAACTTTGTCCGAATGTAGAAATAGTTGGTACCATGTTTTTAACGGTTTCATCTATCCGAGTTGCAATTCTTTTCGAAGTAGATCTGTAGGATTGCTTGAAGAATGTATTGAAGTGATCGTATGGAGACGCATCTATTACATTTAAACTCCTGAACTTCGATAGGTCTCCAATGACGTGGTCTAGTAAATGAAATTTTAATGTATGGATTCCATATTCGCAGTGCTTCTCAAAAGTGTTTAAGCACTTTGACTTGAGAAGCGTAATTATGTCACCAATATCCGCAATCATTTCCTTCGACCAACCGAGAAATATGTTGTCATATAGAACATCTTGCATTGAAGTTGTGTATCTCGTACAGATATCAGTAAAAGTCGAGTGTTCTGGGTAACCAGTAACTCTGTCGATATATTCTATCACGAAAGGGAAAACCATATTGAAACATTCAAATTCCTTACCTTCTAACATTCCCCGTATTGAATTGTTCAGAAAACCCATTAAGTTGCTGTGACTTCTCCTTTGTTGAAAAGTCAACATGGCAACCCAGTGCAGCGAACTGATTTTCTATTTCAGCTAGAAGTGAATTACAAGCGCGTAACAAAGCTGTGAGACATGATCGAAAAGGTTTACCGTGCCTCTTCTTGTACAATCAGTGCATGAATACGTCGGAGCTGGAGGGATATGTCATGAAACATGTTTTGATAAACTTTAAGGTTCCTAAATGAAGGTTGTGAAATGGTTCATAAGTGAACATAGATAAATGACCTGAAACAACTAGCTGTGGATGTGTAGTACTCACAGATTCCTAGAAGAGGACCCATTGAGCTATTGACAAATCTTGAAGTAATTGTTGTGCTTCTTTTACCAGAATGTTTTACGTGCTGTAGAAGACACTGTAGTTTCTGATTTCAATATTTACGTAACGTCACTCAGTATACATCTTCAGGTGTCGACATTTCTTGGAGCAGCTGTAACACCAGTCTTAAAATCTGTAGATGTTCCTAAACATCTTACTCAGGGACGTGTCATAGTGAAGTTATGTAAAACACGTGACATATCTTTGCTTTCTAGTATATTACAAAAGTATGAAACTATTAGAGGAAAGCAATTCCATGTTATACTGTTCCGTGTGCACACTGAGAAGCCCTCAAGTGACCTTTCTATTATTGTAGCAAGGGCTATATCCATTTCCTTATGTAAAGAAATCATTTAATTATTTCTCCCCTTTGAAGAAGAAGTCAATAGTGCGTGGTCGTCAATGACAATATGGTCTTCACAGTCGTCGTGGTTGATGATGTTCTAATCATTTTAGTCGTGATCTAAATGCGGCCCTTGCAATCACACTGGAAGAAGACCAACCAAATTATATCCGTGGTCTATGAGGAAACGTCTTAACTGCACAGAGACGTTGAGAAACGTGACATGTATTGGATATCCTATCAAATATTTTTACTTCAACGTTTTCGCTGTTCTATCTGTATACACCTGCAAAATTCCTATCAATGACTTCGGTATTGTGTCCCTGCTTTGATTCCATTTCATTGTACGGTTTCAGTACTCATAATCTGGAATCTTATGGACATGTATAATTATGTGAAGAATTCGGACTGGAGTGGATTGCAACGAAGTCACGATTGCGTCCGTTGTAGCAAGGTTTAGACCTCTAAACATGACGTCATTATCATTGTATATTTCAGTTGGCCACGTAACACTTCAATGATGTATTTTATGTGTAAGAAATACTTCCTATTATCGTCCTACGCCGTGTTATATGGTACCTCAATTTTTTGAAATCAGTCATGGATTAAACTCTGACCAATAAACCCATTGACAATTGTCATGAATCCTTTCCAATCGTGTATGTGTTGACGAACTACATATGGTTTGAATGTGCTAGTGCGAATAAATGGAATAACATTCTGTGCAGCATCCGAACCAATTTCATCAGATAAGCGTAACAAATGCATTGCCGCAACTTTCACCTCACTGTCTTCAATGGGACATTGTGTTGTATTCTATTTATCACACCATACTAATTCCTCATTTGTTAGTGTCGATATGTGTGGGTCATGCTATTCCAAGACATCTCGAAGTATGTAATCTTCTTCGTCAAGAATTGTGTGAAGTTGTAATTGTTGCCTATCATATGCATGATGGTCTGAACGGCATTTATTGTTGCACTTGCATAATTTTGAATGTCGTTTGTAATCCGTCATTACATCTGTGGAGCAGGTGCAATTCCGGGTTTCACATACGAAATTTTTCGTTACCATTATTGTCATAAATATCCGTTGAAGTGATATGCAACGAAAACACAACTGATGACAGTTTTATGGTGCTCGTAGTATATGTTTTGAGAGCACGAATTAGGCGTTATGGAAACATAAGAAGAGTCGTTTGGCATTACAGGCTTGATTAAGTTGTACGTGAAAGTATATTCGTATTTTAGAATCTTAGGAATACTCATTTCGAATTCAAAACTGGTATTCTAATATACTAACTCCATTTGGAGTTGGGATTTTTGTCCAAAATTAATTATTTAATTTTTTGCAGCAAAAAATTAATTAAACATGTTGAACATATGTATAATAATCGGAAAACACATATATGTTATGTGCCACATCTCCAAACAGTGTTTGGAATTTTTTTCGAAATATATTAGATTTTTTTCGTCGTTCATGGCCAATACGGAAGTAATTAGTTGGACAGGCTGCAGACACTGAAAATACATGGATGTTCATACCATTAAAAGAAAAGAAATAATTCAAGAAGTAGTCATTACTTATTTTATTACATTTTTAAGGTCAAGGATTGTTTATGAGAAGAGCTAAGAAAAATTGAATTATTCCAGACGGAGAACTCACCCCAACTGTGGCTCACCAGCCTCTCCCACGCCCCAATCTTGAAAATCGTCATCGTCATCATTGTTTATCTCATCTGGATTGTCATTGTCATAGTTGCTCTGTCCATGTTGAGACGGACTACTTGAATGTTGCGATATGTCTGGACGATTGATGTCACCTCTTCGTCTGAACTACCGACCATATGCATATAAAATTTCGTCCCTCAAGTTTCTTCACTCAGGGATTACATACATATGATATCTAAGGCAGTGCGTACAGTTCCATTCTGCTCCAGCGTGTTGCATATATCCGTGCTCAATAAAACTAGATTGAGACGGAATGTCAATTAGTTCCATTTCTAAACAAATCGCAATTGGTTCTTTTTAATTATCGCTGAGATGGACCTATCGGTAAGATCCTGGTGCTATCCATAGAGAGACCGGTTCGGTCGCTGGTGAAATCGTGAAATATCAGGGGATCTGGTCTCTCTCGCGTCAAAGTCATTATGGCCGTGTTGCGGTGAGCCTCCCTTCCCCGTAAGGAGTCAACGTCCTCCTCCATTCGGAATTTCAGTACGCCACGTACATTTCTTCTCTATATCCAACAAAGCACACATCCAACCAATCCATAATTCCAGTGCTGCGCACCTTTCGGCAAGCCAAAAGTTGTCTCGATGAACTTCAAATGTATTCTCCAATAATTTTCTTGTACTGGAGTATCGCCCATTACCATTGTTTCTATCTTCTTCATCGTGTCCAGACTCTTCGGTGTTTATTATCAGACTCCAAGTATCCCTATTCGATTCATTGATCAACGCTTGTTCTCATGGAATCCATGCTTCAATCTCATTGAAGAGTTCGGCAATGGTTTATGTCGGAAATTAACTTTCTTAGATAAAGCAGTCACACAGGCCTTCCTTAACTCTCCTTCAAAATTGAATGAATCAGACATACCTTCCATAATTCATCCATGGAAAAAACAGTTGGACAGTGATGGGTATTGCAATACCCAACACTGTCCAGCTGTTGTTTTTTTCTTCCAAAAAAGCGCTATTCCGTAATCCTAGTTTTCATGGTTCACCCCGTGTATCCATAGATCCCCGTCTGGACAATTGGAATTTAATTCCATGAATTGTAATTGCTTGTATGCAGCCCACGTCCATGCCAAATTCCTGAGTTCCAATATATGATTATAATTGACAAAGATATGAGCACGATGATGATCTGGAATTAACGACGATCTCAACAATGTATTTGTATCGTCAATTACTCTTGATTCACTGCTCGTAGAAGAACCTCAACCATGCAACGAAGCTACAGATATCCTGTTTTCTTTAAGTGCTTTCTCCGATTTTTCAATATTTTACCATCCACGTGGAAGATGGGATCTTCGATGCAGCAACGTGTTCTCTATTGTCATTCCATCTATACAAAGTGAAAAAATAATCTGATTCCGGAGGCCAAATCCAGTTTGGTTCATAGACGGAGTCGGAGCGTTGTCATATGGCCCGATCTCCTCCTGCTGTTTTCGAACCGGTATGGACTCAGGCCAAGTGATCACCCTCTTTGTTGATACAAATTTTCCACTGTCCCCATCACCTTCTTTACATTTCTCGGTGAGAAACGTTCTTCCAACATAGTCTTCTATCCAAGCTTCTTTTCTTGAAGTGCTGTTTAAGTTTTCTTCGATGCGGATTCACAGGCGGTTCGCAGTCATCATCACTGTAGATAACAATGGGTTCTCGTTGCTTCCGCTGCCTGATTCTTGTTGTAATTACACGTCCTACATGCACTCCCATCCAGAAACATTGTCCTTAGCATTGCCTTCCTTACCTTTTGCGTTCTCCTCTTCTTTTCTGAAAAAGAAACCGACTATTTTCTTCAAAAGTTGGACATGTCCTGAGGATGCAGGAGTCACCAATTTTGCGGACTTGTTCCCTTGGGAATACTCGAATAGCTCGAGGCGATTGCAAAATATGCTGTGGGCAGATTGCATCCATTATTTTGTTTCCGGGATTACAACTTCCATAAGTTCCTTCATTGTTTTTGGAATTTCTTCTTCTTCCAGGTCACATCCCCCAGCATTTATTTCTTCAATCAACGTATGAAATCCTTGTAGAAACTCATTACCAATGCGGTAGAACATAGTTGCATCAAACATACCCTTACTGCGGTTTGTAAAGTAAGCTTCGACACCATAGAAAAGCAGCAGTACATCCTCCTCTGCTCCATGCGTGGGAGTTCGACTGTCCGAGTACGTAACACCACTTTTCCAGATTCTTGGCCGGCAACAAACTGTTCGATTGTCTTGATTCGGGTCATTACAGTCTTGAACCTGCACAACATTTTTGCAACGCGTGTATAACGTTCATACGTTGATGTGCTCTTCATGTCCAGTAAATTTGTCCTTTATATGTCCTGTGAAATATTCTTCACCAGAGCATCTTCAAAGGAAGTCTTGTACTCCTCACTGCACGCATCGGCATATCGAATTACGCTGCTCATCAGGTTGATGAATGACGAGTCCCTCTTTGTTTTAGGCGGAGATATATTTCTTTTTTGACTTAGAATGATAACCTCCCAAGATGTCATGACATGAAAATATTTACTCACCAACAGAGCCAATCGGGTGTGACCCTTCGTCCAGTTCACTTCTGGTTCCATCCTTCTACTTAGTTTTTGGAGTGCTGCCAAACGATGGTGATCGTCCACCACAACAAGATATTTACCGTTATTTAATTCAGGCCTCCCCTCGACTATCTCGAATAATTCCGATATATTTTTATATCGACCACGACTGATATCTTCTTCCTCAAATGTGACCGAAATCATTCCAAATCCAACCTGATATTGCTCATCTTGAAAATTTCTCATAAATTCACCACGATGATCATTACTCACGTCCCGTAGGAGATTCTTCACAGTTCTCACCTCATTCCCTCTGAGCCAAATATCAATTGTGTGGTAATTGTTGACGTGAAAGTCCTTCATCGTTAAAGCACCGTCTCCTTCTTCATCCGCAGCACGTTGTCTTTGAATCTTGATGAATTTCATGACTTGAATGTCCCATGCGTTGAGTGAAATGTTTCCAACCATGTTACCCAGAACCTTTGGATATTCCTGCCCAGGATTGTGCAAAACATAAGTAAATGCGTCTTCGTAGAATCATTGGCTATTTGCACATCATGCACAATAATCCTGTCCAAATTTTCATCATGACAACACGCTTTCCATTGCCCAACAACGGTTTCCCCAGAACTATCCGTAATCCCTCCGACAACCGCAGTACCAACAAGAACTGGTTACACATCCAATTCTCCTCCACCACATTTTCTGTACATGTTGTCATGTTGAGGATTTGGACGGTACAGATGAAAGGTGACAAACGGAAGAATACCCCTCACAGACCGATTGTCTCCAAACTCAGCTCCAAGAACTGTTCGATGAAACGCTATTTCTCCGTTCACACTCAGACTACCATGCATGAGCTTTCTTGGTGCTATAGATGGACGGGTTGTACCTGATGCCATTTTTAGTGAATTTCCTTCTGTGGCGCTGTTTGTGATGGATGAGAGCAAAATTTGAACGTGGTTGAATAATATGAGGAAGCTGACGCCCATTTCGAAAAGTTGAGAGCAGATTAGTTGAATATTGAGTAACTTTGAAAGTTTACTGCGAATGCCGTACAATATATACTATACTTAGCATGTCATATAAACGAAATGATGTGATTATCATTATCATATGCTATGACTTGTTTTGACTTTTCTGTTGTTTTGATAACGTATATTTGTATGGTTGTTATGACTACGGTATAATCGTATGGTTGTTAGTATAACGTCGTACTATTCCGTTACAGTAACAACCACACTCCATCCCATCTACTACATGGGGTGGGGTGTATGGTGCCGGCGCATCGAAAATTCTAGGTGTAAGCTATTCCAATAAATATGTATTATTCGTTCACGAATGTCACGGAGACTGTCTCCGTTACATGAATTTCCAAACTTTTTATAATATTTCTTTGATTACAAATAATTTATTCAATATTTTCACACATCCTTTCCCTCAACGACGACGAACGATCATCCATCGTATGTTCCACTTCCGTCATCTGATTTCAAACATCCCCTACCTCAAAGACGACGACCGATCATCCATCGTATATTCCACTTCCGTCATCTGCTTTTCCCATAACTGAGAGGAAGTATGATATGACCTTTTCTTGAGTGTTTACTTCAAAAATTTAAAGAAGCACAGAACAAGGAACCTACTTCATATATCCTTCTTCGTTCAACTTCATTTCACGCAAACTGGTGGATACAATTTGCAACTTCATCCACTCAATTTTCAATTTTCCGTCACGAATCTGTGTTCAACAAGTTATCGTCAACAACAATGTCCTCTACCACATCTGACTTACCATAGTCAACGGAAACTGAATTCACTCGATTCCTTCTCTTCGATTTCCTAGAGAGTTTCGAATCAAATATATTCAAGGTTAAGTTCAACTACAAGAATTTAGACCTTCAATGATATCTGAAGTGGGTTAGGTCAACTAATGACACAAAATGCAAGCATATTACGAAAAGATTTGAAGATAAAGCAAGAAATAGAAAGAATATATTGACTTGTTCCGTATTCAAGTCGGCTGGAGCAGATGGTGATAAGGTTCTTGCAGAAATGGGGACGCAGAAGATCAGGCAAATTGCTTGTGCAGCTCTTGCTATCCACACATTTGCATGTCGAGATGGCCGAATACTCGAAATGTTCAACAACTTATTCGACATAATTAAGAAATCAACAGGCTTCTTAGTCTGTCCAAAATTCTTTCACATGATCATCAAATCAGCATCCAAACGTCCAAGAAAGAATCCATTCAACATATTAACGCCATCAACGTTTGAGTATATGCTGTACTTCCATAGTGTTGCTCTTGTATCGAATCTTCTTGCAGGCTACTGAAAGTATAATGGGAAAGGGTAATCATTTATTTATTGTCTGGGGAAGGAAGTAGTTTGATGTCCTATTTATAGACTTGATGGAACTAGCTACGTC
>JAULBU010041439.1:0-14387 GCA_032358235.1 Odonthalia washingtoniensis | reverse complement strand
TTTTTACACCGTGGTATGCAGCTCATAGCACATGCTGGAAAGACCACTGACCACCGCAAAATGTGGTGAAAATTGACCGTTCTTGTCTGTTCCTCATCAAAGCTTGTGTTCAAATGGTCTGATTCGAAATATGAGCCAGTGCACCTGAAGTTTAAAACATGTATGGACAGAACATCCACGACAGAATATGAATTTAGGTCCACATTTCATCCTTACGTTCAACAACATTCAAATAATCAAACATTATCGACTGAATTTTTTCAATGGTTGCAGTTGGAAAAGTTTGTATTGTTCTTTGACCAGTTCCCTGTTTTCTTTACGATTCCACAGGATGCAAAAATAAATGTAGATGCAGAATTATTTAAACAGACTCAACATGGTTAGTGGGAGGGTGAGTAGTTTATTATTGTGTCAGCAGTTGTCTCACTACGAGCAAAACCACACTTAAACCACCTGCCCTTCTGAAAATACAGACATTAAACGACACAATAAGTTTCTATCGCTGTTTTTATATCAAAATTCCACGAATTCATTCCAATATTATCTGATTTTTTTCATAATGCGTAAAGCCTTCTCTCGTGATTCGTGAAAGCGTCTAATCTACTAGTAATACTCTTGCTATGAAGGTATAGTTGCTCCTTTTGAAATGTTCTGCCTTCCTTCTTTCAAGTTGGCTTTTGACTTTACTTTTTTTCTAAAAGAACGTCCTAGCGACTCCATCATTGTCAGTCGTTCTATTTGAACTGACCCCAGATTTTAGAATACACGTGTGCCTTGCGTAAAAGTGCCAAGTTTTGTATCTATATCCACGCGTCTTTTTGGGTTACTGTCCCCTTATGTTGGCGCGTATGTTCCACCTGTCCTTGCTGTGCTTGGCTTGCTGTACCTTTTGTTTAACTTGCGTATTTGTATGACGTGGTCATACACAACATGCTACAGATGTCATATCGATAGCAAAATTTCCCCTTTTAAATGTAGATATTCAGTTCTAGAAACACAGACGTTAATAATTGTTCTATATATTCCCAATTTCAGCAGATCAACATAGTACATTTCTTAGCAGTGATTAAATGATATTCCAGTTACAAAACCTGTGGATATCAAACTGGGAACATTTTGGTTATCTCTATCTTTTCTAGATATATTGTTTTTGCATTATTTCGCTTTTTCAGTTTTATCACATTTCGTACTAGTACCATTATTTCATTCTGTCCTTTTTTTTCTTCTGATGTTTTTCAATCTCATATAATATGATCAATGATCATATATGATCTTGAAAATGCCATGAAAAAACAAAGGACGACATATGGTATGATCCAATTATTATTAAAATTAAATATCGCACGTATACTCTAATTGGTATATATGTAGTGCAATGTATATTTACCATACTCTATATATCTATGATAGATACCGCGTATACCATCATATTATTGTTCTTATCCATATATTTAGATTTCCATCAATCCCGTACAAGTGATGTTGCGGTTTTCTGTGTTGTCTTTATCTCCTTCAAAAAGAAAACATTATTGTCGAATAATTCGACAGCCTCTGGTTACATTTATCTGTAAAACAATTATACAGACAATATTATGTTAACTTGACAGTTTATAGTCAACTTGACAGTTTATAGTCTCTAAGTTTCTTCGTTGTATTATTGATCAAAGCGAGTTTCATGTCTGACGTCATCGTGAATGGCACGATTTGACCCGTTGGAAGTTTGCATTCATTATTTTCACATATTATTTTATCCTTTGCTTTTCTACCTTGCTGTATGATTTTATTTTTCAATTTTTCTACTACACGCACTGCTGCGTCCACTCTATTCACAATATTTTATTTTATAAAATAACATCAATGCACAAAATCGCGACTCTTGTAATTTTTTCCATTAATTTACGGAACTCCACAAAAGTACAACAATGAATGCCTGGCCTACATAATGGTTCTACTGTCTCTAAATAAATAGCAGATTTATCCATTGTCAATTGTCCATATATTTGTCCAATTGCAACACAAAAAAGAAAATGGAGCTTTTGTGCATATTGGGCGGATTGAGGGGACACAAGATGTCCGTCGCGGTACCTCTACATCTATAAAATAATATATTGATGGTAACCCAACATTTCCAGACCGTATTTTCTAGCGAAAAATTTCCATACCACGGATTTTGTACTTCCAACTTAAACATGGTTTGTTACTGCACCGCACGGAATACTGGAAGCAAGGCACAAACGCCCTCGATAAAAAATGCATACCGACATACATGAAACTATTGTCAGCTCTGTGTATACTAATATTTTGCACTGCAACAGACATTCTTGTTGATGCTGTATATATCTCAGAGGAATTCGTTCGGTTTTTCTTCCTTCAGTTACACATAGACATAATAGAGATATATGACGCATGTTTCTTCAACAGATTTCCAACAAAACTAGAAGTTCAAAAGATAGAACAATAATTCACCGGTATAAGATTCCCAGGTTGCATTGGATCTGTTGATTGTATGAAATACAAATGGAAAAACTGTCCAGCTACTATGAAGGGACAATATTTAAATTCAATATATTCGAAAAGTGCAACTATACAATGTGAAAGATGGTTTGATCACAACATGTACTGTTGGACATGTTCTTCCGAACGACCTAGAACGAACAATGTCTTGATTATTCTGGCTCAGTCATCTATATTTCAGGGCATTTTCTCAGAGCTTTTCTGCATTACAGTTACGGATGGATATGAAAAAGCACCACAACATTTACGACACAATCTATTCTATCTAGTTGCAGATGGTATACACCCCCATTGGCCAATTCTTGCAAAAACGATGTCGGATTCTATTGCACCTGTTGCAAGAATATATTCATTCACACAAGAATCCGTTCTGACAAATGTTGAGCGTCTTCTTGTCATCTTATAATCACGCTTCGAAATCTGGCTACACGAAAACAGACCTTGAGAATTGAATGAGACCATAAGTATATATAACACTTGTGTCGTCCTACACAATATTTTAATCGGCATTAATCAATTCGGTGAAGAAAAGAGCGACGAAGTTACTCATTTGGATATTAAAACGATACTTACAACATAACAAAACCACATGGAACAATCTGAACAAGAAATGGCAAATAATACCAAAAAAGATAACAATTTGCGACTCGAATCAGTGCGGAGAGAGGCAGATTGTTTACTATTACGATACATAATTTTCACTGACCATCAAGGTCATTCCCGTATGAAATCCGATTTGGTCACTCTGAAGGCAAGTATGCATTATTGTATATGACATTTTAGGTGAATATGTCAGATCCTACCAAACACACGTAATAAAATCAATGATCCTGACAATGGCCGTTTGTCGGTTCAACTATAGAGGATATTTTCTCAATGATTCTATTTTAGTCTTCACTACCTTTCGATAATAACTGTAACGCCATATGCATGCTTTCCCTAGCTGCCGTACGCTCCTGTAGACTATGAATTAATGTTACGAGGTCATTTCTACGTTTCATTTCCGTCTGAACACCATTCATTGCATGTGATATCGATTATTCCAGCTTCATCTGACCATACTTCTTCTTCAATGTTTTATCCCGCTCGGTCTTTTTCCGTACAACCCATCATTAACAACACAAGCAACATCATCGACATTTTGTGTAGTTCTGAACTGCGGTGTTACGTTTTGATCAGAATAACCTTCAAAATTTATTCCACTGTACTCGGATGGTTCGTGCGTGTTATGATCCTCATCAACAACATTATCTTTTGCAGCATCGTGACGTTTTCCAACCGTCGATACGGAACCAACATTTCTTCTGCAAGCAGAACCTTCATTAAATGATGGCATAAACTGTTCATCATTGGCACGTTCAACCATATCGCTTTTCACAGCGCTGTCTACTGTCCCCATTGCAGAACACTGTCTAACTGGTAGGTCTATTGACACACCTCCTTTCTCATCAACCACACAATGTTTTGAAATTGCTGACAATTATTCAGCGGCTTCCGTTCAATTTAAATGTAATTCCAATCCCGGGGTTACATTCTTCTTCATGTCGCCTACTTTCATATATGACATGTGTCAGCTTTTCCGAATCACTCTTTTGTGAATTTCCGGTACCGTTTTCCGAAACTACTCGTCTGTAAGAACCGTTCCACAATTAACAATCCAATGAAAGTGTGGGAAACTTGATTCTCATGGAATTCAAACTCCGTGTCAGTCCATACGTATTGGTACATGTCTCTAATCGGGTCAGTAGCCGTCAGGTCTGGGTGAGTTTATTTAGATAAAGGTAAAAACGGGAATAAGAGGCGAGGGTAAAAGTTAGATAAAACTCCATAAACCAGAAGTGATGATACCAAACCATTTGTATTCATGGTGTAGTTAATGGATTTATTGGCGAAAGATAGTGCCATTTCGAGATCGCATTATGGATAGTTCATTAGAATTTTATTGTATATTCTTCTTAATGGGCCGTGATATTTTTCTCCGGTACCAATAGAATTGTGACTTTCGACACCACTACTTTGAAGTTGCATACCAGTATTTTTAGTATAATCCAAGAAGGTTTTAGATGTAAACTCAGATCCTTGGTCAGCTTTAAAGTTATCGGGATATACCTTGTAGATCGATGCCCAACACAAAATAAATGTACGCGAAATGTTTTCAGCAGTGCAATTTGTTGAAAATTGAGCAGCACTGAAGTTTATTTTATTGTCCACTATATGGAGAACCGGTTTGTTACCTTCGAGGTACATCAGATGTAGTGAAACTGTTTCGTTAAACAATTTTTTAGGGCATAGTGACTTTAAAGAGACAAGAACGAGGGGGAAAATGTTGACATGTTTGACACTTTTTGCTAACATCTTCCAATAATTTTCTATTTTGTGCTATGGCATGATCTGGATGCGCTCTAGAAATTAAGTTGAATAATTTAGAGTGCGTGGGATGGTAGAAGTGTTTGTATATTTCGATGAGCTCTTGCTTCGTGAAAAGTATTGACGAGTAATTCCAGGTTAAATATGGATGTCAAAATATTCTAGCAATAGGCATTTTCCAGTGGAATAATTTGCTTACGAGGTGGTCATCGACATTGTCAACAATCAGTTTTTCATTTCCAGCAATTATAATCCAATTAGCATGGGAACATTGACATTCACAACACCCATAGTAATAGGAATAAAACCTTTATTTGGTGTAGGAATTCTCATTTTTATGAGACCAATACTAGGGGCCGTACAATACTCAACTTTATAGACATGTGCATTTGGTGGGAGGAACTTTCCTACTCCGGACATTTTAGCATATGCTTGGGTCTGATATTTACGAGTAACAGACGGTTGGGCACCAATATCTAAGCAGAATCCTTCGAAGGCAGTTTTTGAAGATGTAGATGATGTTTTTGTTTGGACACGTAGTATGTTGATCGTGTTTGATATGTTTTCAGAATTATCTATTTATTCATTCCAATTGGTGTTGAATGTCTCTGATGGATCGTCAATTGATTTTATAAAATCAGTTAAGTCGGTACTGTGTAATTCAGTGGATTTGTGCGCTTCTCCTTGAGGAGAAAGGTGCTCAAAAGTGGCGTGAAGAGTACTTTTTCTTTAAATAGGTTGATTGTATCTGAAAATAGTACTGAGGAGATATTTTTGTCAAAGTCTTTGGAATTGACTAAATCCAATAAGGTCTCATGTAATACTTATTTGTACACCTTGGCATGATTATTCGAGTATTTTTCGTCGTGCTTACAAAGTCTGTTGGCAGCTACAATTGATGGATTACGATTTTCCGTTCAATCTGACTTGAGATGATTGAGGTTGTTGCAGTTCCAACATTTCTTGGCAGGGATTTTGCTGTAATTGGCCTTTGTTTGCTGAGACTTATTGGGACGTCCATACATAGGTTTACCGGGAGCAAACAGAGTGGAAATAAGTCCAGAAGGGTCTAGATTGGTAGGAGATACGGGGTGTCGAACTTGATATTCTACTGTCATTAATAGTAGCAATATTTTCTTCTTCTGGAGCTTGTATAGCCCCATGCATTTTTGCAATAAATACCGAGTAGCTGATTTCAAAATTTGCGGTAGTGTAAAGAAGTTCACGAGCCCATGACTAGCCAGAAACTGCACGACGGAGGTAATCGATCTTTGTGAAATCATTTCGATAAGGTTCAGGTGCACGAAGCGCATTATTGAGGATGAATGAAGGAAGTTAATTTAATGCTTCAGTGAGTGTAGTATCTTCACTCATGAAATGCGTGAAACGGGTATTCTGAAAAGTACGATAATACATGAACTATTTGGACGAGGATTAAATTCATCTTGAAGCCCGGTACCCGCTTCCTCAAGTGATTTTCATTGTTTCGTAGTAGAACACGAGCGCGTCTTCTTTAAGAAGAAGGTGGAGGTATTGGACTGCAACGTTGTCCGATATGTTCAAGTCTCTTAGAGCATAAATACATTGTCTGATAAAGTCTTCATGGTTATCGGCACCAGTAAATTTCTTTGTGGGACCAGAATATTGTTGAAAAAGCATCTTTATGCCATTTTCTTGCTTCGTATTCTTGTCTACTGTATCTGACGGTGTTGAAGAATGTTGACTATTGTAATCATTAGCAATTAGGCGTAAATCAAGAGCCTGGTATGAACCGTGACAATAATGTGTGCATCCATTAACATAACACCTTTTGGCAAATCCCCAGGGAATGGAACATTTTTTTGTTCTTAAATGGAGATGATCGAACTATATATGAAAGGATTAGATGTTATATCTGCATTAAAAACATGTAAGCATTTTTATCTTCGGATTGAATATTAAGTAATGCTTCTCCAGATAAGTTGGAGTCCGAGTAGTTGGATAGTGCTTCGATAAAATCCTTTTGTGATTTGTTCGATATGTTCCTGATTTTATGAAAAACTTTGACATTAGGTGAAGGGAGGGAGATAATTGTTCACCAGATATCGAGCCAATCGGAGAGGAGGACATATTTTATTAAATATTCTTATTGAAAATATTGAATTTCTTGTGGTGAGATGCGCCAGATAAATGCGTTTTGACAATTATGAGGAGAGAATGATTTATTGCAAAACGAGCAATAAGGCTTGAAAGCAGGATGAGTAGAATGTAGCGGGCAATAGAATTAAAACGTTTTGGGGAAGATAAATGTCTATTAAAGACGTGTGGTAATTTTGTTCCGACAATGCAGACGTTATAGGAATACGGCAACACGTCGTCTTCGTCGATTTTAAATAATTGTGGAACGCCGGGGACAGGAAAAAAATTCGTTCGAATAGGTTTGGATATTTTTTGAATAGCTGATAAACTTCTATTCGATTTGATCTTGTTTTGTTTCCACGTGTTCCATGAGGGCTCCTTTGGAGAGGCGGTGAAGACATGATTTATAGTGGCGAACGACGTGGCGTGGGCCCTGGCGGAGCAGCGGGTACAGGCAATATCTCCGTATATGAAAGTACAGTACGAGTATTTTCGAATAGTGTGTCTCTACTTTCTTGCTTAGAACAAGGATGATTGATTGTACGGTTCAGAAGCTTGTCTATAAATGACACTGTAAGGAAATAATATCGAAATAAATTCAAATACAAAATTGTCAGAACCGTGCACAATGCAACGAAGTAGAGGGAATTTTAAAACGAAAATGAAAAAATACAAACGTAGTGTTCTTCAGTCGAAACACCGTGTTAGGAAATCGCACGTGTAACTGTTTTACCAGATTTTGTCAACACCCCGGTATAGTAAGGTGGGAAAAAGTTTAGCAATAGCGACCCTTCAATTCAAGTTCCCTGACGTACTAAACACGGTTTGATTACCAAATTAATATACTTACTTGTGCAAAGTTGAGATGTTAGAAAACTGATTAGTTGAAAATTATACCGCTTGGTATATTTATTTTGAGTTAATATTATTAAAATATTTTATGAAAATCAAAATATGAATAAAAATCAAAATATATATATATATTATTTTTATTTTTATATATTATATTTTTATTATTTTTATTATTATTATTATTATTATTATTATTATTATTATTATTATTATTATTATTATTATTATTATTAATATTATTAATATTATTAATATTATTAATATTAATATTAATATTAATATTAATATTATTAATATTATTAATATTATTACGTCATCTGAAACAGAAATAGCTAATTAACCCGTCATATCATTATTGTTCTGATTTAATAAAACTTAAGGAAAGAACGACAAGTGTGCTTCATATATTTGTAGGTAGACATCGACAGTTGTATCTCTCGACTTGCCCGTTCGTCTGGGCATGATACGTCGTGGTAAAGACGTTGTGCATGTTCAGGATTCTGCAAACGTCCTGAAAGAACTTGGTGGTGAGGCATCTTCCGTTGTCGGAGATGAGTTCCTTCGAAGTTCCGTAGTTGAAGACCCATTCATTCATGAAGTGCTTGGCCATTTCGGCTGCTGACAACCCCTTCATGGGTACGGTCTTAGTTAACTAGGTAAATCAGTCTGATATTACAAAGATGTACTGGTTGCCGCGTGCTATTTTGATCGGTTCGCCCAAGACGTCAATGGCGACGGATTCTAATGGTGTCTCTGCCGGAAAGAGTTGGAGTTCCGTGGAATTCTTACCCAATTTAATGCCTCTACGGGCGCAAGTTGGGCACCGTCGTGCTGTCGCGTAACAATTAATTGCGCATGCAGGCCAGTACATGTGACGGCGTATTGTCTGGTACAGTTTCCTGCCTCCTGGATGACCGCCGAGTCTGGCGTAATGATGAATGTGCAATACTCTTGTTTTTAAGGCATGAGGGATGAGGACTTGGGGTCCGTTTTCAGCTTTCCGGATTATTAGTCCGTCGTCGTTAAAGTAGAAGGTTTCTATTACCCCCTCTTTGAGCTTTTGGCGTATGGTACGACAAAAGGAGTCGGATTGTTGTACGACGAGTAATTCGTCGGTCGATATTTATTGAAATAACGGGATATTCTGTGTCGGACCCTGCAATGTTGCGAACGCTGTATCTGCGGATGAATTGTTCAAGTCGGTTGACGTGTGATTCCCGTCTACTGTCGTCCTGTCCAGCTGGACGCTGTCTCTTGACAGGAATATATGTTCCTGGGTTGTGTTCTCTTCTGCCATGTTGAACGTTGGAAGGTCTTCTTCATCGTCCGCGATTGTCTCCGCAGATGTCCTCAGTCTCGGCAAAGCGTCGGCTTGCGTGTTGGTCTTGCCAGTCTTGTACTGTATGTTGAAGTCGAACTCCGCTGGGCGTAATCGCCAGCGCATAAGTCTGCCTGATGGATCTGTGATCGTAAGGAACCAGCCCAGTGCGGAGAGGTCGGTATATACAACAAACTTCTCATAGAGAAGGTAAGGGTGGAATCTTTTCATGGCCCATACGACGGCGAGGTATTCTCGTTCGGTTGCAGAGTATCCCTTCTCGGCTTTGTTTTATGAACGGGAGCAATACCCGATAGGTTTTCGTTCCCCATCTGGGTGTGTTTGGAACAGTGCGCAGCCCACTTTGTAGTTTCTTGCGTCCCAATCTACCGTAGTAGGTTGAGTTTAGGTAACGCCAGTATTGGCGGTGTGCAGACAGCCTCTATGAGAGAGTGAAATGATTGAAGCTGATCCTCGTTCAAATTGAACGAGTCTGGGTTGTTCTTCTTCAACAGCTCGTTGAGTTTCGATGCCGTGTCTGCGAAGCTTGGTATGAACCGTCTGTAAACGTTCCAAATTTCCAAGAACTAGCGCAATTCCGTCTTCGAAGTTGGTGACATGGCTTGCCGGAGTGACCTCATGTTTATTCGGTCTATTTTCAGCTCTCCTGGCTTGATTAAATGGCCAAGGTACTTGACGATACCCGCGAAGAAGTGGCATTTATTAATTTTTAAGTAAACGCCGGCTGCATCGAGGCAGGTTCGAATTTCGTCAACATATTTGATGTGTTCATCGACTGTCTTGGAGTAGATGATGACGTCGTCCAAGCAAATGAGACAAGTTTTCCACCTAATCATGGTAAGGATGAGGTCCAACGCGCGTTGAAACGTCGCGAGTGCGTTCGTGAGCCCGAATAGCATTCGGTTGTATTGGTACGTTCCAGCATTACAGATGAACACGGTGTTATGCTTATCCTCTGGCCTGATTGGGACCTACCAATAGCCAGAGTACGCGTCCAAAGTTGTGAATATCTTGGCGTCCCCGAGTGAGTCAATACACTCGTCCATGCGAGGAAGTGGGTAACTGTACTTCACGGAAGCTTGGTTAAGCTTCCGGTAATCGATGCAAAAGCTAAGGTTACCATCTTTCTTAGGTGCGAGGAGTACTGGCGCTGCCCATTAGAAATAGGCAGGTTCTATAACTCCAGCCGAGATCTGCTTCATACAGTGATACCTCTTTGATAGATACGATTTTAATAGATAGGACTCGCTAATAGATCCAAAGAATTGTCGTGAACTACCTAAAAGAAAGAGGAAGACCCTTAACACCCAGAACCGGTATTTTTTAAAATTCATCACACGTGTCACACGTGTATAATATTTCACGGTCGTTTCCCAAAAATGTCTACAAAGATGTCTGCCGAGACTGTGGAGCCGCTTCTCGTTTTCCATTGACAAAAATATGAACCGCATCAAGTAGCCTCGCCTGAGGCAACTCCAAGGCGCTTGCTCTCCTGCACAACGAAGAGAAGCCACATCTCCTGAGCGTAAAGAATTTGGTAAGTGGATCCATCCCTCCTTTCTCTCTCCTCGATCAACCGTGCCGATTCCAATTCCTGTTCTCTAACCTCCTCATGCTCCTCTTTGTCAGCTATTTTTTTCGAATAGCGTCCACAGCCAAAATGATTTCTTCTAGATCGCACGTCGCCGTTTTCAATCGCACCTCCTCACCACTGTCGAGCTCTTCGGTCCACGTGTGAACTGTGTCTTCTAGATCAGGCGTCTCAAGCATAGCTAAGGAATCTCCTGCACCACGCTTACCACTTAAAACTTCATTACACATTTTCCGATCATCCCGTTGACTCTCGAAACTGTCCAAGTGCATATACATATCGAAAAAATTCTCCCAAACAGCATGTAACTCTTCCGCAATTTCCTCTTGACGTGTCAATATGGATTCTGTCTCCGCTATAATGCCGGGTGTATTCAGGAACACTAATGGCGCATACTCCGCTAACACTGCATGCATAGCACTGATGTTCTCCTTGCTAATAATACCAGACCTCACCCAGCAATTAATAACTACTCTTTGGGCTAGTTTAGACATCCCAAAGTTCAGCATGCGAATGGCATCGGGGACGTGAGATCTGTAGCCGTACTTCAACCCCGCCGTACCAGCACGTTTCTGTTTGTCAATGGAAGGCAATTCCACCCTATTTGGAATGACTTCGATAGTCTTTTGAAGAAGTTGTGCCCTTGCGTTTCGTTCAACAACGGCAAAAATTCCTTGGTCCATGGGTTGGTACACGGATGTCACATTAGGTGGCAAGAACGCATACTCAACACCACTGAGAAATTTCAAAGAATCGCCGTGAAAACTGCAGTTGTCCACAACCATGCAAACATCTGCAGTTATGTGGCGTCGAACATAGACGTACCAGATCTTTTCGAGGTAGTGCGCAAACAACGCACTGTCCATCCATGCGTTTCGTTGCGATTGGTAGAGTGTTTCAACTTTGTCAGCCGGTTCAGCCAGATCAAATGCGTTTGGTTTCTTGCCCTTTCCAATAACCATACAGTCTAGAATGTGCGAGCCATCCGCATTAGTACACATGGTAAATTAAATTCGGTTGTTAGCCTTCATGGCTTTGACACCTCGCGCTTCTTTTCTAGACTCTTCCGGCGCGAGATACGAAACATTGTGCAACAGATGGTACACTAGACCGCTTTTGTGTTGGTCATAAATGAAAGAGGTCCCATACTTCGCTGCACTTTGCAGAACTATAGCATCTCCTCCCGTACAGTATTGAAATCCACTTGTCCAGCCTCTCCATTAAGGCGTACACTCTTTGCAGAATTCCGTCGAAAAAAGCGGTGTAGCCATCCGTTGCTCGCCTTAAATCAATGATCCGGAATGTTTTGTTCATTGCGTGACATAAAGTCTTGGCTTGAATACCAGCACCCGTTACAGGGATTCTGTTGTCTAATTCCAGGCGCATAAACTTCATGAGCTCATTTTCCAAATCTTCGTGATGGGGAGAACGAACTCGTGCTGTAATGTCTCCTTCAGTGACAGCTAGAATTTTTTCCCTATCCCTCCAGAACGACTTCAACGTACTGAGCTTGATATTGAAATGTTTTAGCATATCCGACATCAACCGGTTTCCGAGTTCCTCGTAATATCGTATCGCATATTCTCGAAACTCAATGCTATTCCAGCTCTTCTTTGTGCCTCTAATTGTACCTTTCTTCTTGATGATTGGATCCATGATGTGTGTGTTTGGATGGTGATGAGCAGAGATGGTTCATTCATCACCATAGAAGTTCACTTTTTTGTTTATAACTATTATACCCATTCCTTCACTTTGTCGTTACAAATTATTGGAGACTCAGGGACTCAGGGTTATGTACTGTAATGACTGGTTCAAAAGAAGACGCTAGGTGTATACACATGTACACTTGGGGAGCGTTCAATCGGAGGCCGTCATACCCCCGTCCTCTAATAGATCCGATGTGTTGATAAATCCATCTGGGCACTTTGAACCCCCTGGATTTAATAACGAGGTATCACTATATTCTAGATTTGTTCCAGTTCTCGTGTTTTCGGGCCTGCCCGGTACGGTGGTGATTTAGACGGCCTCGTGCCGGGGATGAGATCGATAGTGTGCTTGATGACGTTATCTTCCCCAGCTTTCCGAGCCACATTGTCTCGTGCTTCTTCAACATGGTTCTGATGTCATGGTGGTGTTTCTCTGGTACTCCGAGCGGTATCTATTCCGCCTTCGTTGGTGCCTCGTCTTGTTCTATGTGTGAATCTCGAAGATCTGAGAGATGTTTGATGATCAACGCCAGGCCTTTGGTGGATTGTTGACGCTTCCGAAACATGGAAGGGGGTTGCTTGGATGGTCCATATTCGGGGATGAGTTTGAGTAATTGTGCGTGCGAAATGTTCGACTCGACAAGCGAGGTTGGGAGCGACCTTGCGTTAGAAATATGTTGATTCAGAAGCAGTATCTTCGACTGTTTTCTGAATTTAGCTACTAATATCCGGAAAGACAGTCCGTCTGTTACGTCAACTATTCTTGCGCCTGCGAGACATAGATGATTGTGGCACAAACTTGATGTTGGTTCAACGAGGATTAATCCTTGGCGTGCCGTCTTGACTGGTATCCAGGTTTTTGTTACCCGTTATACAACCGTTTGTTCTTCCACATACATTTTCGGTGAGGTCCTCCCTCTGCGGGTATGTATTCCTGCTCTTCTGGAAGCGGCGAAGCGTCTAAGACTCTATTGTTTGGTTTCCTAACGATGGGTACGGTGGTCCCATATTCAAGCTCAAATAACCACCTGCGCGGGCAGATCGCTTCAACTTGCTTGTCGCAGAAATCACAACAGAGGATGACCGAAGTTACGAGTCGGTCATCCACGTAAAAGGTTGACATTCTCGAGTGGGAACCCAGCTGTGCTGCCAACGTAATCGTTCCGGTCATGGTTATTGGTCAGTTATTCGCTTCTCGTATGTTCGTCGACTCTTTGAGGGGCTTGATAAATTTCTCCGACCCATACGGTAGGTCGGAACGTCGAATGAAACTGGATCCGGCACCGGTATCCGGGACTGCAGCAAACCGTTCGGTTGAACGTAATTACAACCCAAGATTGGCGTAGAATCGATAGTTGCGCCGAGAAAGTACGAATACCGCACATTGTGCGTCCATGCATTTCACTTTCCGCCTCGGGCGTTGGATACATCCAAAACTTTTCGTTGATGATGGAGCAATCGGATACACAGGGGTGACGCGGGGACTTTGAGAATGAGTCTGTGGACGACTCAGGATTTTCTTTATTGAGAAATAAGATGCTTCGGCAAACTTCCGTGCCAGTTTTGCTTGGTATTTTCATTGGTTTTGATCACCTTGTCTTCTTTTGAAGGGTAGTCGCCTTCTGGCGTGCGGTTAACGCCAGTTTAGCTATGCGGTACGCGGTATCTGGTAAGCGCGTTTTCTGTATTGCTGACTACTTTTCGTAGTTGGTAATGACCTTCTCCTTTTCGGAGAATTGTAACTGACACTTCGGAAAAATGTGGTTGGGTCCGTAACATTGGTAACAAATCAATGTTCGTGATGTCTGTTCGTTGCGTCTGTTGGAGGCCCACCCCACGCGGTTGGGTGTTGCTGAACGTCCGCCAAAGTTGATGTATCCTGGTCCAACTGTATTTGTGT